>ONZH01018899.1:0-67208 GCA_900303285.1 Rhinella marina | reverse complement strand
TTGACAAATTAAGAAACACTACTGACATAATCATTTTAGAATGCAAATTTGACAGTAGAGGAGATGAGGCCCTTGCCCAATTACGATTGGACACTGACCTCACGATCAAACCGGAGACAGGGGGGTGCCATCTTTTGTGATGGACACCTCCCTTTATCTTGCTGAGATCCAGAGACAATTAGCTGACAATGAGGTATATTACATAGTTGGTGATCAAATTGATATTGCCCGACGCATTGACAAAAATAATAAGAAGGCGCTAACGGGTGGATTGGTGGATGATGAATTAGCAAAATTTCTTGTGGTTGAACATCCTTGCACCAGTATTATCATGTATTGCCTAAAGTGCAAAATCACTAACCATCCCCGGACGCCCGATAGTATGGGTACTGAGTCATTGCAACATTCTATATTTTGGACAAGGTGCAAGGAGTATGCGACAGGGACGTTCATCATATATCCGTGACCCTCAGATTTTTTTAGTCAAATTACAGGATATTCCTAAGTGTGAACTTGCTGATGTCATGTTGGTGTCGTTTGATGTCACAAGCTGTATACCTCGATCGATCATGATCGGGGTAACAGGCTGTACGGGTTTCTACAATTATCAGAATTAACAACGTCTTGTCACAGTTCGTACTTGCTCTTTGGATATTGGTCTTCGGTCTATTATTTTTTATTTCAAAATCAGTTTTATTTTCAATGCCGGCGATGTGGCGATGGGCTCGATGTAGCCCCCACATACGCGAACATATACATGCGCCATTTGAGGAAGACGTTATCTATGTCTCGCGCCACTTCTCGCATGTAGTGAGGTGGTGGCGATACATAGATGACGTCTTCCTCCTATGGAAGGGTTCGGTGGAGGAATTAAGTCAATTCCATACCTTTTTGAATGAAATGGACCCTGGAGTGAAATTCACGGTAGTCCAGTCTTATGAACAAATAAATTCCTGGATACACTGGTGTTGCTACATGTGGTATATTGGAGACGAAACTACTGTAAAATTATGGATAAAAATTCGTTACTGAATTTCAATCAGTTGTCATCCTAGAAAGATGGTTTCAACATATAGCCAGTTCTTGAGGGCTAGACGTATTGTATCAAATGAGGACAAGATAAATAATACATTGGAAGGAATGGTAAAAAAATTTGAAAGGAAAGGATACCCTAGATCCAATTTACAGCAACAAAAACAAGAGGTTTTGACACTGGACAGGGCTTCTATACCCAAATCCACACATAGGGAATCTACCCCCAGTCGTGTACTGTTTATGTCCACATATAATGAACAATGTAATGCAGTGAAAAACATCATATATCGACATTGGGTCGGTTTTAAAGAAGGGATGTAGTGATATCCAGAATTTAATGTGCCTCCGCTCTTTGCCTATAGACGTTCACATAATCTCAGAGACCGTTTAGTATCTGCTGTTGCCCCAAGTGGGAAAGATTCAGATCAATCTGTACTAGTCCCAAGGAAGAAAGGGTGTTTCCCGTGTTTAAGATGTGTTAACTGTCGCCTAATGATTAAGGGTGAAAAGTTTGCACATCCTATTAACGGGTCCAATTTCCATATTAGACACTATTTGACGTGTGATACGGATCACCGTCATATATGATGATGGATTTATTGAGTACTTGTTTATATTGACTATTTCACCCCTGTGTCTGGTCCTACTTTGATAAGGCCAACTCTAACCTCCTCCCCACTTGGTCACACCTGATTGAGCACAGAGTGGTATAAATCTAAGTGCTTAGGTCTTTAGACCTAGGTCTTTCCAATGCAACATATTTCAAGTGCAACTCTTTAAGTGCACATACAGAATTATACCAGAATTGCACCAGAAGGGGACCAAAGGTAACTAATGAAATAGTAAATGCAAACAATGATTCAATTTTTCATCTTGCTCTTCCCACTTTCCCTAAACCTCCAAAAATGCTCTTACATACAATCACCCAGCAAGGAACTGTTCATCTCTCCCTCCATTTTACCCACTCATCTAACCTCCTGTGCAAACCTGTTTAGTGACATAAAACATTTCCTTCCAAACACACACGGCCTCCTCATGCCCTCTCTTTCTCTACCTACTGACACTTTCCCTGCTTCTACTTATTGCTGGCGACATCTCTCCAAATCCAGGCCCCCCACAGCAAATCCCACCATTATTTCCTCCTCTCACTACAAATCCCCCTCTACAAATTTCTGCAATCCCTTAAACCTAAAAAACATTCCCCTGACCCCTGCTCCCTCGGTTCCTCTGACAGGAGCACTATGGAACGCACGCTCAGTTAATAACAAACTGTCTTTCATCCATGACCTCTTCATCTCACACAAACTTTCCCTTCTGGGTATCACAGAACATGGCTGACACCCTCTGACACTGCCTCCCCTGCTGCTCTCTCTTATAGCGGATTTCATTTCACCCACACCACCCCACGGCCCTGGCTGCAAACATGGTGGAGAGTTGGTCTGCTTCTGTCTGGAAACTGCTCCTACAGCCCAATTCCACCACCACCCTTAACTCTCACTTCATTTGAAGTACACTCTGTTCGCATCTACTCTCCCTCCAACCTGCAGTAGCTGTTATCTACCGCCCCCCAGGCCCAGCCACCATCTTTCTTGACCATTTTAATACCTGGCTCCTACATTTTCTTTCTGCCGACATTCCCACTATCATCATGGGTGACTTCAACATCCCTATCGACACTTGCAACTCGACCGCCTCCAAACTTCTGGCACTCGCTTCCTCCTTCGGCCTCTCCCAGTGGTCTTCCGCTCCCACCCACAGAGATGGTCATACTCTAGATCTGATCTTTACTCGCCTCTGCTCCTTATCTAACCTTTCTAATTCGCCACTCCCCCTATCTGACCACAACTTACTCACCTTCTCTTCTCTGGTCTCTTCTGCTGCTCCTCCGGTCCACACACTAGCACACCCCTGCAGGAACCTTAAACATCTCGACTTTCACCTACTTTCGGAATCTCTTTCACCTCTCTCCAACATTCATTCCCCTCAAAGACCCGATGCTGCCACCACTCTGTATAACACCACAATAGCTACAGCCCTGGACTCTGTTGCCCCCTCACACTCCACAAATCCCGGAAAATCAACAGACAACCCTGGCACACAGACCTGACCAAGAAACTCAGACAAGCTTCCAGAGCTGCTGAGCGGCAATGGAAGAAATCCCATTCTAAGGATCACTTCACCACATACAAGCAATCCTCCTCATTTTCAAATCATCACTCTCTGATGCAAAACAGGCCTACTTCTCATCTCTAATATCTCTCTGTCCCACAACCCCAAACAACTGTTCAACACTTTTAACTCTCTTCTCCGTCCACCGGCGCCCCCACCTTCACCTCTTATCTCAGCAGAGGGACTTTGCCACATATTTCAAACAAAAGATTGTAAAACATCAGAGAAGGCTTCAGTGCACAGTCCCCTCAGCCCCTCTACATAACTGCTCAGTACTCTTCCACCAAAACCTGCTTCTCCACAATTACAGAAGAATACCTTTCCACCCTACTCTCCAGATCACATCTCACCACCTGCGCACTTGACCCAATCCCATCCCACCTCATTCCAACCTCTCCTCAGTGTTCATCCCAGCCCTAACTCATCTCTTCAACCTATCACTGACCTCTGGTGTCTTCCCCTCTGGTTTTAAACACGCTAACAATTAAACCCATCCTTAAAAAACCCTCACTCGACCCATCTTCTCTGTCCAGCTATCGCCCCATATCACTTCTGCCATATGCCTCAAAGCTACTTGAGCAACATGTCCATTCAGAACTGTCCTCTCACCTCTCCTCCTGCTCACTCTTTGACCACCTACAGTCAGGCTTCCGACCCCACCACTCGACTGAAACTGCCCTTACTAAAGTCACCAACGATCTGCTAGCAGCCAAAACCAAAAAACATTACTCTATTCTCCTCCTCCTTGACCTGTCCTCTGCCTTTGACACCGTCGACCACTCCCTTCTACTACAAACTCTCTCGTCTCTTGGCATCACTGACCTGGCCCTCTCATGGATTGCATCATACCTCACCGACCGGACATTTAGCGTCTGCCACTCTCACGCCACCATCCTCCTCCCATTCCCTCTCTGTTGGTGTCCCACAAGGCTCAGTCCTAGGTCCCCTGCTCTTCTCTATCTATACCTTTGGCCTGGGACAGCTCATAGAGTCCCATGGCTTTCAGTATCACTTTTATGCTGATGACACACAAATCTACCTCTCTGGTCCTGACATCACCACCTTACTATCCAGAGTCCCACAATGCCTATCTTCAATATCCTCTTTCTTTTCCTCACGCTTTCTAAAACTTAACATGGATAAAACAGAATTTATCATCTTTCCACCATCTTGCACAGCCCTCCAACAGACCTATCTATCACCATCAACGACTGCACACTCTCCCTCGTTAAACAGGTCCGCTGCCTTGGAGTGACCTTGGATTCTGCACTCTCCTTCAGACCACACATCCAAGCCCTTTCCACCACCTGCCGCCTCCAACTCAAAAATATCTCCCGTATCCGTGCGTTCCTCAACTATGAGTCTGCCAAAGTACTAATACATGCCCTCATCATCTCCCGCCTAGACTACTGCAACATTCTCCTCTGTGGCCTTCCATCTAGCACTCTAGCCCCCCTCCAATCTATCCTCAACTCTGCTGCCCGACTAATCCACCTCTCACCCGGTTACTCCTCTGCCTCTCCCCTTTGCAATCCCTTCACTGGCTCCCCTTTCCCCAGAGAATTCAGTTTAAAATACTAACAAATACATACAAGGCCATCCACAACCTGTCCCTCCCTACATCTCAGAACTACTCTCCCGATACATCCCCACACGTAATCTCCGATCCTCACAAGACCTCCTCTCTCCTCCACTCTTATCAACTCTTCACACAATCGCCTCCAGGATTTCTCCCCGCGCAGCCCCAATACTCTGGAACTCTGTACCCCAACATATCAGACTCTCACCTACAGTGGAATCCTTCAAAAGAAATCTGAAAACCCACCTCTTCAGACAAGCCTACAACCTGTGACCCTGCTTCTGCTACACTGCCATGACCAGCTTTACCCTCACCTACTGTGTCCTCACATACCGCATAGATTGTAAGCCTTCACGGGCAGGGCCCTCTCTCCTTCTGTACCAGTCTGTAACTTGTTTGTCCTAGAGCAATTGTCTAGACTATGTATGTAAACCCCTTTCAACATGTACAGCGCTGTGGAATGAATGGCGCTTTAATAATAAATAATAATAATAATAATAATATATGTGTTGTTTTGTCCGTGTAACATGATGTATGTGGGTGAAACCACTCTTGACCTAAAAACAAGGTTTAATTACCATAGATATACAATCAGAAAAAAAAAAGGTTAGACCTGCCAGTATCTAAACATTTCAGTGAATATAAACATTCGGAGAATCAACTAAGATTTTGCATTGTTGACCATGTACCCAAATTGAAAAGAGGAGGTAATAGAACAAAATTGTTGCTCCAAAAGGAACTTAAATGGATACATAGGCTAATCACACTCAGACAGCATGGTCTGAATGTGGACTTCAGGATGAGCAGTAGAGTTGAGCAAATCCTAAAAGATTCGGGGGTTCGGAATTCGGCCCGAATCCCACCGCGGGATTCGTGGGTTCGGGCCGAATCACGAATCCCATTAAAGTCTATGGGAGACCCGAATATTTTTGCAGGGGCCAAAGGTTCTGCACAGTCAAGTTTGCCCCAACATGTGAAAACCTCAGAAAATGATGGAAACACCTTGGAAATGGATAGGAAACACCAGGGGCAGCATGTAGGGATGCCTCTGAGGCTCCCTAATTGCACCATTTTTTCTAAATCTGGCCAATAGTCTGGTGATGACCCCAAGGCAATTTTCAGGGACATGGTAATGGTGACCCACTTAAAAATGCTGCCTGACAACCTGGCGGTGAACCCCTGATTGTCTGTCTTTCAATAAGATTGCAGTGTAAAGCATGGTGGTGAGCCTCAGTAATAAGATTGCAGTGTAAAGCATGGCGGTGAGCCTCAGTATGACTTTTTAGATGGAGATTGCATGTGGTCACGTACTCCCTGGAACCCCACAGTCACCCCTTCTCTGATGTGCTACCCCAGAACATTCTCTGCCCCAATTCGCAAGACCTTTTGCAGTCTCAGTGTGCTGACAGTGGGGATTTACCAGTGTTGTCTGAGGAGGTGGTGGACAATGGCAAGACACAGGTGTCGGGGGGGGGGGGTGAGCCACTTAAAAATGCTGCCTGCCAACCTGGCGGTGAACCCCTGATTGTCTGTCTTTCAATAAGATTGCAGTGTAAAGCATGGTGGTGAGCCTCCGTAATAAGATTGCAGTGTAAAGCATGGCGGTGAGCCTCAGTATGACTTTTTAGATGGAGATTGCATGTGGTCACGTACTCCCTGGAACCCCACAGTCACCCCTTCTCTGATGTGCTACCCAGAACATTCTCTGCCCCAATTCGCAAGACCTTTTGCAGTCTCAGTGTGCTGACAGTGGGGATTTACCAGTGTTGTCTGAGGAGGTGGTGGACAATGGCGAGACACAGGTGTCGGGGGGTGAGTTAGTTGTATGGGAAGCAAGTTACAGTGGGGACTCCTTGGGGGGACTTTCTCATGATGGGACATGATTCAACTTGGGTGGATCAGGCACAGGAACAGACCTTTTTTTTTTGTGTGTTTATTTAACTTTTATTTAGCACAAATAACCACTGAGATATTTATTCATTCTCTTCGCTGCGCAGTCTGGCGTTGGGGTTCGTCACTTTGATGGCGAGCTGTGCCGCTCTCTCCACAATGGTCTTTCGGTTCTTTGAGGAGACGTTGTGGGCGATTTCTGCACAGAAGGACTTGCTGCTCATCAACAGAACCTCGAGCTCCTTGACATTGTGGACCAGGAATTTGCGGAACCCTGTGGGCAGCATGTGTTTGGTCTTCTTGTTGCTACCGTACCCAATGTTGGGCATCAGGACAGTGGCGTAACTACAACTAGCTGGGCCCCACAGCAAATCTTTGAACGGGGCCCCCACAGCAACTTCTTCACAACCCCCAACTTACATGCAACCCTCATTCTTGTGCCTAGTCAAGGTTGCGCTCTCTCAGACAAGGCCTGGCAGCTGCTCAGTCTGTTTCCTAGAGTGTCAGTGTATATAACGTTATTGTATAATACTGTTTAGGGGCCCCTGACAGTAAAATGTTTTAGTCTTCCTCCTGAAGGGGCCCCTTGTGGGTCTGGGCCCCAAAGCAGCCGCTTCCCCTGCTTCCCCTATAGTTACGCCCCTGCATCAGGATCTGCCCTTTGAACCTCCTGCGGGCTCTGTTGTTAATACCTCTGGGTTTACGCCAGTTACGCTTAATCTTTACATAACGGTCTGATTGGTGGGGGATGAACTTCTTCGTCCACTTCTTGACGATCCTGGGCTTAATGAGGGGCCCGGAGAGCCGCCATGAAACCGGTTTGGAGCGTCCGCCTTCTCCGTAGACAGCCCGAGGAAGAGAGCGGAACAGATCAATTTTAAGTGTGAGGCAACATCAGCACCACAACCGCTTGGGAGAGGCAGTGGGCATTGTGTTTAGAAAGGCTGATGGGCTTCCGTCAGCACTGTGTGTATAGAACCCCATGGCCTTTCCTAAAAAATTTGGTTACAAAGCCGCATGACTCCTGAAAAATTGTTATTAGAAAGACGGATGACTTTCCAGAAAAATTGTTATTAGAAAGACGGATGACTTTACTGAAAATTTGTTATTAGAAAGACGGATGACTTCCCAGAAAAATTGTTATTAGAAAGACGGATGACTTTACTGAAAATTTGTTATTAGAAAGACGGATGACTTTACTGAAAATTTGTTATTAGAAAGACGGATGACTTTACTAAAAATTGTTATTAGAAAGACGGATGACTTTCCAGAAAAATTGTTGCATATGCAACTCAGATGAAGAGGAGGAGGAGGAAAGCGAGCAATTTAGGAGGTAGCCTGAGGTGGGGATGAGAACTGGGGGGATATTCATGACCTGTTCATCTTGATGAACGTGAGGATGTCAGCATTGTCGGTGGACAGGCGCGTCCGTTTGTCCGTAATGATACCCCCGGCGGCACTAAAAACCCTTTCAGACAGTACACTTGCAGCTGGGCAGGCAAGCACCTCAAGAGCGTACTGCGCAAGTTCTGGCCACCTGTCCAGCTTGGCCAGCCAGTAATTATATGGCGTGGAGTTATCGGTCAGGACGTTGGTCTGGTCCGCGACATACTCCCTCACCATCTTGCGGTACTGTTCCGCCCTGCTCTGCCTGCCCTGTGGCTGTGTCGCAGTGTCTTGCTAGGGTTTAAGAAACTTGGCAAAAGCATGGAATAGTGTACCCCCCCTTGCCCTCTCCAACTTCGGCCACTGCAGTCCGCCCCCTGTTGCTCGACTGGTCTGGAAAGGCCTGTAGCAGTTTCTGAACCAGGGCCTTGTGGTAGAAAGTGACTCGGGTGCTCCTTTCCTCCATGGGTATTAGTTGGGCAAAGTTGTCCTTGTAGCGTGGGTCAAGGAGGGTGTACACCCAATAGTCATTGGTGGACAGTATCCTCTTGACCCGGGGATCACCACAAAGACAGCCAAGCATAAATTGTGCCATGTGCCCTACTGTGCCAACACGCAAGCCTTCAGCCTCCTCACTTAGCGGACTCTCCATCTCCTTCTCCCCCCCTTCCTCCGACCCCAATTCATCCTCCTCAGCCCATACCCGCTCAACAGGTAGCATGGAATCACCCCCTGATGCATGGTGCCCAAGAGTTTCTTCCTCCTCCTCAGCCGCCTCCTCCTCCTCAGTTCCGCGCTGCGAAACTGACAACAGGGTGCTCTCAATGTCACTGTCTTCCCCCACCTCCTGTGACACTGCTGAATCCTCAGATCTTAGGCTCCTCAAGGAGTTCTGGATGAGGCACAACAGAGGGATGGTGACACTGATGATGTGTGCATCACCACTAACCATCTCTGTTGCCTCCTCAAAGGGACCTAAGACCTGGCAGATGCCAGCCATCCACGTCCACTCCTCAGCATAGACATGAGGAAGCTGACTGGCCTGACTACCACCTTGGGGGATCAGCTGGCAGTCTACAACTGCCCTGCGTTGTTGGTACACCATGGCTAGCATGTGTAACGTCGAATTCCAATGCGTGGGAACGTCACACAGCAGCCGGTGAATAGGGAGTTGTAGCCGCCCTTGCACAGTCCTGAGGGTCGCGGCATCGGTGGTGGACTTGCGAAAATGGGCGCATATGCGCCGCACCTTGGTGAGCAACTCACTCAACTGGGAGTATTTATTATATTTATTGTATTTATTATATTATTATAAAATTTATTATACGCACTTTGCGCAACTGAAACGCAAAACCACAGATCAATACGGTAACTATACGCTGTTAGGTATATGGCACCCTGATGAGATGTACCGTCTATGAAAGCTCACTCAGAATAAATGCACTATATAGAAAGATATTTTGCTGCAATTCTTTTCAGACCTATCCAAAAAAATTTATTATACGCACTTTGCGCAACTGAAACGCAAAACCACAGATCAATACGGTAACTATACGCTGTTAGGTATATGGCACCCTGATGAGATGTATCGTCTATGAAAGCTCAGTCAGAATAAACGTACTATATAGAAATATATTTTGCTGCAATTCTTTTCAGACCTATCCCAAAAAAAAAAAAATGCACACTTTGCACAACTGAAACGCAAAACCACAGAGCAATACGGTATCTATACGCTGTTCGGTATATGGCACCCTGATGAGATGTATTCCGTATTCACAGCACCGTCTATGACAGCTGAGCTCACTCAGATTAAATGCACTATATAGTTAAATATGCTGGCGCAATTCTTTTCAGACCTATCCCAAAAAAAAATATGCGCACTTTGCGCAACTTAAACGCAAAACCACAGAGCAATACGGTATCTATACGCTGTTAGGTATATGGCACCCTGATGAGATGTACCGTCTATGACAGCTGAGCTCACTCAGAATAAACGCACTATATAGAAAGATATTTTGCTGTAATTCTTTTCAGACCTATCCTATCATGCACAGGAATATATCTGTTTAAGATATGTATAGTTTGTGCCTGTGTACCAGCTCTGCACACAAAGGCTGACAGCATACACTGTAGTTTCCTTCAGAGAATCAATTGCTTTTTAACAGACTGTTGTGGCTTTCTTTTCCTACACAGAATACAGGCTGATAGTATATACTGTTTTTCAGAGTAAAGATAGTCTTTAAAAAGACTTTTCTTGCTTCCTAACTCCTAAGTTCTAACTGCCTGCTGCACACACTACAGGAGCTAACTCTCCTATGTCTTGTCTGGTCCCCTTCCCAATGCAGAATGAGGCTAAGGCTGCAGATCCTAGACTCCCTACCATAGGTCAATTTCGGTCACATGTCACTGCCAGCCAATCAGTGCTGGGGAGACATAGGGGCTGTTACATCACAGCAGGCATTCCCACAGGCTTACCTTTGCTGCTGATTGGCTGAAAAAAACGGGCATTTCACGCGGGCAGTGACACACGGATAGTCACGAGTCCGCGCTGCCTCGTGATGCCGAGCCGAGCCGAAGCGGGCAATATTCGAGCGAATCCCGAATCTTGCTGCTTCGGCTCGCTCATCACTAATGAGCAGTATTCTATGAACACCTGATGCCTTAAGTAGATTGATCAAACATTCTTACTGGGAAATGATGGTATTTATTTCATTTTATTTTAGTGGAATATACTATATTAATATTTAAAAAAAAATGTTTTGGTTTTTTTTAGGGATCAACATTGGTGCCAACGGAAACAGGAGTCCACAATATATGTTATTTTGGAGGGTGAAGCTGCGCATGATCAGCACTTTGTGACATATAAAGCTATGATGCATTGTATATTATTAGATGAGTATGTGCTGTCCTTACCATCATAGAGAGAGATTAGGGACCTATTCACATATCCCCCAAGGAGAGTTGAGGAGGGGGTACAAATGGATGACATCCGTGTATAATGGATGACTATCCTGGTTGCCCTCTCTGGAGCGGAGGTTATGTCCGCAGTGAAATGCGGTCATATAGCCTTCCAGCTCCTCTCGGAATTGTGGTGATATATAGGTCTGAGTAAACATTGAGGAGAACCCCTCGCTAAGTCTCTATAAGATTTGTCTTTGTATGGATGGTTTTGAAGGAGTTAATTTAGCACATACCGGCTTCCCTGAGACAAAATGGTGGTGAGTTAGCCTGAATAATGCAGGGCGCATGTGCGCACTTCGGTGTGGGCATTGCCCACAGTTAACATGGAATGCATGTGAAGGATATAATCAGTACGCTTGCGTGACTTGTGTACATCGAGGAGTCATGTCATTGGCGGTATCTGCCAATAGGCGGATTGAATTTTATACTGGACATGCGCAGTAGCCCCTGGGACACGAGGAGTTGAGTGTGTTTTATGATGGACCCTTGTTCCCCTAGACAGTAATGTAAGTTCCTAATTATTATATACACCTGAGCACATTAATGAATTCACTTGGCAACATTTATCTATTATATGGTATTATGATATGAAATTGGTACACTGTTTTTATTGAATTTTGCACTATTTTATGGAGATATGATTATGACACTTTTACACGTTATTATGTATTGTTTATGCACTGATATACTTTGTTTGTATGTTCTGAATTAATTGAGTTGCAAATTATGTGATTAATTGTTTGATTATATGCACTTGCACTTTGTATATTTAAACCCTGTTCACACCATCAGTATTGCTTGAGAAAGGCTCTAGCGCAGAGCCGAAACGTTGCGGTTAGAGATGAGCGAGCACTAAAATGCTCGGGTGCTCGTTATTCGAGTCGAACTTTTCCCGATGCTCGGGTGCTCGTTTCGAATAACGAACCCCATTGAAGTCAATGGGAGACTCGAGCATTTTTGCAGGGGACCAAGGCTCTGCCTAGGGAAGGCTGGGTGAAAACCTGGAAACCTCAGAAAATGATGGAAACACCACGGAAATGGACAGGAAACGGCAGGGGCAGCATGCATGGATGCCTCTGAGGCTGCCTAATCCCACCATTACCCCAAATTCTCAGGCAACAGCCTGGTGGTTACCCTCATGGCAATTGTGCTCACCCAGACAAAGAAAGGCGAGGCACATGCCCATCACATGTTAGGGAAGCACCCAACTAGGTGCAACGAAGGTCCATCACCGCCTGCAGGTGACACCACTGCTCATGCTGGCACTGCTGTGCTATCCCCCGCCCCACGACGCAGGCATAAGCCTCACAGTATTGCTTCACTGGGATATCCTAATTATTCCTGATGGAAATTTAGTATTCCAGCATCCCACTCATGCAGATGTAGTGTTCTATCCATACATTTACTCACATCAGACACTCTGATGTACTGTATCAAAGTGTTGATGGTATCCAAATTCTCCAAAGTTATTTAGAGAATATTGAATATCACACAGTATTGAAGTCACTGTGATATTTCAGTTGGTATTGCAGCATTCCACTACATTCAGTGCTACATGTATTCACTGCAGGTGCTTTGGTAGAGTCTGTTGCGGCTGCAGTCCATTTCCCAGATTTTCCCTATGCTAAAATACACTGCTTGCTACCAGCTCTTAAAACAATTGTCTACATTGGCCACCCTGACATGTTTCGCTGTACCCGCTGGCGAATGATGGTAAATGATGGTAGAGCAATTCACTTCCACAAGTGAATGGAGGTACAGTTCTTGAACAGTTCCAACAAAATTTATAGCAGGTTCTGAAGCTGTATCAGTGGATTATCTTTTGAAGCTCCTTGCAGAGGTGTGCCTTCATATATAACAATACTTAGGTGAAATCTAATTGGTTGCTATGAGAAACTTAGCCAGTTTTGATAAATCTCCCACTTAATGCCCAAATCCAGCCAAAGGGGTGTAATTCCTCATAAAACAGCTACAATTTCCACTGCAGGTTGTTGAGCCTCAAAAGTAGCAGCTGCAACCTGCCACCATAGTATGACAGGGGACCAGAGGCCTTTAGACCAAATCAAGGCCTGTAAAGTCCAGTAGCCTTACCTGAGCATTAGCAGATTTCATTCACACCCTCTTTTTGGGGCTGCTCAACCTTTTTAAAGATGCTGTCTCTCTGGGATGTTTCCTGACCTTTTCCCTGAGTCCCAAACGTGGTCTGAGCTTGCCACAGGACTAGAGGTGCTCTTAGTTGCTCACACAACAACTAACTTTACAGAAAAGAACCCAAGCCCAGGGGGTAGGCTCTGCCCCTTTCTAGAGACAGATACCATGGGAATGGAATCAAGCCAGTGATTCAGCCTGAAGTACATACAAACACCATAACATTGTATAACACATTATAAAACATTAAGGACAGGTAATATATCATGTCCTATCATTAACAATGGCCTAGTGGGTGACTGCACATGTACCACCTATAGGGTGGCCATCCGTCCGGTTTTTGGCCGGACAGTCCGGTTTTAGGACTCCTGGTCCTCCGTCCGGCTAAAGGCCAGGACGGACGGCCAGAAGTCCTCCTTTTCAGGGGCGCAGGAAGCAATGAGCGCTTCCATCAATACAGATGGAAGCGCTCATTGCTGGAGCGCAGGAGCTGGGTCCTGGTACTCACCGCTGAGCTCCTGCGCTCCGGTACCTTCATTGCTGCTCTTCCTGTCTGCGCT
Source organism: Rhinella marina (assembly GCA_900303285.1). Lineage (NCBI taxonomy): Eukaryota > Metazoa > Chordata > Amphibia > Anura > Bufonidae > Rhinella > Rhinella marina. The sequence goes on along the minus strand of ONZH01018899.1, from coordinate 53,480 downwards.
GCACACGCCTGACTGGTACAGCGTCAGGACGTAGTGCGCGCACTCTGACCTGACGCTGCACGCAGTCAGGTGACAGTGCAGCGCAGGCAGTGAAGAGAGAAGAGCGTCGGAGCGGAGCTGCAGCCCAGGAGAGGTAAGATTTTTATTTTTTTTTATGGGGCCACAGTGGGCTGATCTGAGGTCTGAAGGGGGCACAGTGGGCTGATCTGAGGTCTGAAGGGTGCACTACAGGCTGATCTGAGGTCTGAAGGGGGCACTACAGACTGATCTGAGGTCTGATGAAGGGGGCACTACAGGCTGATCTGAGGTCTGAAAGGGGCACTACAGACTGATCTGAGGTCTGAAGGGGGCACTACAGGCTGATCTGAGGTCTGAAGGGGGCACAACAGGCTGATCTGAGGTCTGAAGGGGCACTACAGGCTAATCTGAGGTCTGAAGGGGGCACTACAGGCTAATCTGAGGTCTGAAGGGGGCACTACAGGCTGATCTGAGGTCTGAAGGGGGTACTACAGGCTAATCTGAGGTCTGAAGGAGGCACTACAGGCTGATCTGAGGTCTGAAGGGGGCACTACAGGCTGATCTGAGGTCTGAAGGGGGCACTACAGGCTAATCTGAGGTCTGAAGGGGGCACTACAGGCTGATCTGAGGTCTGAAGGGGGCACTACAGGCTGATCTGAGGTCTGAAGGGGGCACTACAGGCTAATCTGAGGTCTGAAGGGGGCACTACAGGCTGATCTGAGGTCTGAAGGGGGCACTATAGGCTAATCTGAGGTCTGGAGGGGGCACTACAGGCTAATCTGAGGTCTGAAGGGGGCACTACAGGCTGATCTGAGGTCTGAAGGGGGCACTACAGGCTAATCTGAGGTCTGAAGGGGGCACTACATGCTGATCTGATGTCTGAAGGGGGCACTACAGGCTGATCTGAGGTCTGAAGGGGGCACTACAGGCAGATCTGAGGTCTGAAGGGGGCACTACAGGCTGATCTGAGGTCTGAAGGGGGCACTACAGGCTAATCTGAGGTCTGAAGGGGGCACTACAGGCTGATCTGAGGTCTGAAGGGGGCACTACAGGCTGATCTGAGGTCTGATAAAGGGGGCACTACAGGCTGATCTGAGGTCTGATGAAGGGGGCACTACAGGCTGATCTGAGGTCTGAAGGGGCACTACAGGCTGATCTGAGGTCTGAAGGGGGCACTACAGGCTGATCTGAGGTCTGAAGGGGGCACTACAGGCTGATCTGAGGTCTGATGAAGGGGGCACTACAGGCTGATCTGAGGTCTGAAGGGGGCACTACAGGCTGATCTGAGGTCTGAAGGGGGCACTACAGGCTGATCTGAGGTCTGAAGGGGGCACTACAGGCTAATCTGAGGTCTGATGGGGGCACAGTGGGCTGATGTGAGGTCTGACGGGGCACAATACGCTGATCTGAGGTCTGATGGGGGCACAGTGGGCTGATGTGAGGTCTGATGGGGGCACAGTGGATGATTTGAGGACCATTACAGCGGGTCCTTATTATTTCTGGGAGCACTACTGGAGGCACTATGGGAAAATGGTTTCTATTATGGGGAATTATTACTACTACCAGGGGTACTATTGAGGGTGTTACTATTATTAGTACAATATGGAGGGCACTACTGCTAAAAAGGGATACTGGTGGAGCATTATCACTATTGGGGCACTATTACTAATGGGACACTCTAGGAGAGAATTATTAGTGGGAGCACGGTGACTATATGGGGTCCTACCTATATGGCACTGTTATATCTACAGTATAGTATTTGGGGACATTGGGGAGCGCAGTGGGCGCAGTATTTTAGGCAGCAGCAGGATAACAGTAAAAGTGGGTAATCTATGATGTCTTTGTGGCAGAGAGAAGATGGAGCTGAAAGAAGTGTCATGGCGGTGTGGGCCAAATAGAGAAGATGAGAAAAGAGAAGATCTACATCATGACGTCACTGGATGTAAGAGGTAAGTGGTGCTGTATCATCTTGTATGTTTGGTGCTGGTGAATGTAATGTCCATCCAGATATGTATGGTATGGTATGTTACTGCTGCAGCCAATCAGTGCTCTAATGCTGAGAACTAGCTGCAGTGGTCACATGCCATACACCTGCCCATCAGTGTGCACATCACCAGCACTATGACAGATGTGCACACTCGCCCATTACATGCCTGTCAGTCTTTGTTTACGTGGCAGCAGCAATTATGCCAGAAAGTCCAGCGTGTCACAGGCGTCACCACTGCAGCCATATAACCAAAGCATTCAATGGCAGGGAGGGAACAGCTGAGAATTGTGGATTTCTTTTCCATCTTCCATATTTTATTTTTAATTACTGAACAATCCTCTTTATTCTAACCATACTAGAGCGGTATTTTTATAGTTAGGCTTGCTGGCTTGAATTTTCACGTGGTGGGGGTGGGGGTGCCAGATCCCCATCCGACCTGTGTATGTGTGGTAAGAGCCAGGGGAGGTGTGATGGGTGACGGTGTACGAGCCGATTGGGGGGCGTGGTTTAGCAGATTGGGGCGTGGTTTATCAGATTGGGGTGTGGTTTAACATGTTGGGGGTGTGGCCGAAAATGTCCTCCTTTTTGAGATGAAGCCGGTGGCCACCCTAACCACCTACCATACATTGCTGTATGCCAAGTACACCACTTCATGGCAACAGTATTCCCTAACAGGGCCGGCATCAGGGGGGTACAGCAGAACCTGCTGTGGGGGGCCCAGGCGCAGAACCTGCTGTGGGGGGCCCGGGCACAGGGCCGGCGTCAGCACCCGGCAAACCCGGGCATGTGCCGGGGCCCTGAGCTCCTCGGCAGGGGCGTAGCTATTGGGGTCGCAGCGCTCGCAGTTGCAACCGGGCACCTAAACTAGGGGGGCCCCGAGGGCCCCCCTTGCCACTTGCAGGGCCGCACCGCCAATTAGGCAAGGTGCGGCGCGGCCCTGCAGAGGGAGATGAGCGCTTCCATTCCATTGCACTGGGGGCATTTTTACTGGCACTGGGGGGCATTCTTACTGGCACTGGGGGCATTTCTTACTGGCACATGGGGGCACTGGGGGCATTTCTTACTGGCACATAATTTGGGGGGCATTTCTTACTGGAAAATAATTTGGGGGGCATCTATGGGGTGGGACACTTTACTGGCACATGATTTGGGGGGAATCAATGGGGGGAACTTATGGTGCATTATTGGGGCGTTTCTTACTGGCACATAATTTGGGGGGCATCTATGGGTGGGGACTACTGGCACATTATTGGGGTGAAATTTTGGGGGCACTTCTGGCACATTATTGGGGGTAGTAAACTAGTAAACTTAGTAGTAAACTAAGATTTTTTTCTGTCAAACTGCAGAGATGAGAAATGGCTGAAAAATGGCGTCTGGTCTGAAAGGAGAAGATGAGGAAAGAGAAGATCTATATTAGAGGAGACGACACTGGATGTACGAGGTATGGGGTGCTGTATTATATTGAATGGAAGAGGTATGGGGCACTGGATTAGGCTACATTCACACGAACGTTGTGTTTTGCAGTCTGCAAATTGCGGATCCGCAAAAAAAGGATGATGTTCCGTATGGCATCCGTTTTTTTTTTTTTTGCAGATCCACTGTAACAATGCCTATCCTTGTCCGCAAAACGGACAAAAATAGGAATGGACATACAGATGCGTACAGCACACAGTGCTCATTGAAGTGAATGGGTCCGCATCTGAGCCGCAAAATATGCAGATCGGAGGCTGCAAAAACAACTGTTGTGTGAATGTAGCCGGGGGGGGGGGCCCAAGCTGAACTCTTGCACCAGGGCCCATGAGCCTTTAGCTACGCCCCAGCTCCTCGGGGGGCCCACTCAGCCGCTGGCTTTTTTTTTTTATTTCATTTTTTATTTTTGCTGCTCCCTCCCGAGTCCCGTCCCACTGAGCCGCTTTAATGCCGGCTCCGAGTCCTCACTCACCCCACTGCCGCCTACCTCCTTGCCGCGCTTCAGCTGTCTCCTCCTTCCCACCCCCACCAGCAGAGGAGGAGACAGCTGAAGCGCAAGGGAGAGATGAAGACTGAGGTGGCGCCATCTTAGTGGCAGGTGCAGCGACAGCAGCCCAGCAACGCGGTGCAGTAAGTAACTTGCCCCAGCCAGCCCAGTCTGAAGGGTCATTTTGCTTGTATTTTCATCTCCAGCTCTGGGTCATTATTCAATAAGGTCATCTTCTGTACTTCTGTATTGCAACCTGGGGGATGTAGGTCTGATGGGGGCACAAGACGCCTACCTGAGGTCTAATGGGGGGAGACCCTGATCTGAGGTCTGATGGGGCACGAGACGCCGACCTGAGGTCTGATGGGGCACGAGACGCCGACCTGAGGTCTGATGGGGGCACGAGACGCCGACCTGAGGTCTGATGGGGGCACGAGACGCCGACCTGAGGTCTGATGGGGGCACGAGACGCCGACCTGAGGTCTGATGGGGGCATGAGACGCCGACCTGAGGTCTGATGGGGGCATGAGACGCCGACCTGAGGTCTGATGGGGGCACGGGGCGCGAAATTTGCCTGTAAGGGGCCCCGAAATTCCTGATGGAAGCCCTGTTCCCTAATGGCAGCAGGATAATGCACCCTGCAACACTGCAAAAATTGTGCAATAACAGTTTTGAGGAACGTGTAATTTAAGGTGTTGAGTTGGCCTCCAAATTCTCCATATCACAAACTGACTGAACATTCTTGGAATGTACTGGAAAAAGGAGTCGTCCGATCCATGAAGGCCTCACCTCAAAGCATGCAAAACTTTAATGATCTGCTGCTAATGACATGACTAGTGTTGAACTAATCTGAACTTTGGGAAAAATATGATTTGCCACAAATCCAAATTTCTTGCAGCTTCGTGGTAAAAAATCCATTTTTTCCTGAAATGGCAGTTAAAATACATAGTCACCTCATCCATTTGATCGCTGAAAGGCCGTTGTTGTCATCTTGATTGAAGAAAGTGCACCAAATCTTCTTCAATCAAGATGGCCATGACGGCCTCTTCGTGATCAAATGGATAAGGTGAGTATTTTTTTTTAACCCCTAATTAATTCCATGAAAGGCCCTAATGTGACTCTTAGGTGCCCCCGATCAGCGTTGAACGTGGCATCAGAGCAGTTTAATGACAGGGGCGGTGTCATCCCCGTTCCCTGTCATTGTGCCCACTGAATGTGATGGAATGCGATTGGTGACGAAGTACTTCTATTCTGTATTTCTTGTTGAAGTTCAGCGAAGCAGCTGAATCGAATTTTTGAAAACCTCACTCATCATTAGTCATGACCCCAGAAACCACAAGACAACTTCAGAGGTCTTGTGTAGTCCATGCCTCTATGGAGCTGTTTTGTGGCATGATGGGGACCTACTGAATATTAGGCAGGTGGTTTTAATGTTTTAATTGATGCATATTTTTGGCAACTTGTATAATGTGGACATCAAAGTCCTTTTTTCCTACATATTCTGTTGAGTTATCCACCTTTGGATGTCTGTGCAGTGCTTGAGAATTGCTGCTAAGTAACGTAAGTTTGATGTATGGGTAAAGAAGATTGTGGTATCTTGTTTTTGACAATCGTGTATGTTGACACAGTGGATTTTACAGCACGTCACCCAACACAGGTGTTCTATTTTCCTTAAGCAAACTGAACTTTTCACACAATGGAAAGCTGGAATGGGTAAGTGGATATTAAATGGTGCAGGTGAGAAAACTGTTCTACAAGAAGTAAATGGTCTGTTAATTGCTTTTCTGAAGAAACTGACTTGTTTCCTTGTTGCGGTTTAGAAAAACAAATGTGTACATTTTTTTCTGCATCACAAAGCATATATCCACAGCACTAAAACACAAAAAATGCACATTCTCCTGAGAGTCAATGCTGTTCCCAGGAAAAAAAGATAAGTCACCAATCCTGGGCTCAGGCCTGATTCTCCTGGCCAGTTCCAAAGATCCAGGCCATGAACAAGCCAAAACTCAATGGGATTCATTTTTATGTAAATTATATATTACAACTTCTTACAATTCTCCCCTGCTTTTGCCTCTCTTTAAAAAAAAAAGTGGGCAGTGGGAGTGACCACTTCTCTCACCACATTTATGATAATGTATACCAGAAAACTGATGTAAGTTATAACTTAACTCTCCACCGCCTCGCAGCTGGAGTAGATTCCAGTTTATGGCACACAAAGTCTTGGAAAACACCTTTAATGCACTGAAATGTGTTTCTAAAATCTGTATATATTGTAGTTTGATGCACAGTTGATGAACAGTTTTCTTTTCTTTTTTTTTTTTTTTATAAGGAACATAGAGTGGTTATTTATTGTACAAATGTGCTACCTAATAATACAGTACATGTGAAGCACCCAAGTGGATCTACTCTTTGAACGGTCTATGGTCTGGGTAGTACATCAATCAAATGTGCCACAAAAAGTTTAGGTGTAGCCCCAGGGTATGACCACGTGGTCAGACTTCTGGATGCAGTTTTTGGAAGCCAAAATCATTAATGGATCATAAAGCAGAGAAAGTATAAAGGACAGATATGGCTTCTCTTTTTTGAATTCACTCCTGGTTTTGGCTTCCAAAACTGCATCAGAAAACCCGACGGTGAGGTTGTACCCCTAGTCTTAGGCTGTAGTTACACCTAGACTTTTTTGTAGCACTTGATTTTTACTGTGACAGTTGCAGGCGCAAGGTTACATACAAGCCAATTATCTGCTTTGGACTGCAGCTATAGCCCAATAGTTAAAAAACAATTAAAAGTACTACAAAAGTATAGCTGTCTTTAGTTTTACATCCCAGACTTTACATATGAGTATGTGATGAAGTAAAGACTATAATAACTGCAGGGGTGGATTGGCCATGGACGTTACATAGAAATTTCCCAGTGGGCCGATGCCCATGGGGCCACCCAGCCCTCCTCTCTGCCGCTGGCCGGGTATATAATGAGCTCTCAACAGTAATTAACCCTGTGAGAATCAGAAACTCATGTACCCAGCCAACGACCACACATGCCCTCTGAATTAAACTCACCTCCAAAACCCCCTTGCCCAATATCTTAATCAGAGACAACTGGAGGATGACAGATAATGGCATCTAATGATGGCCACAAAAGAAGGACAGCCTTTGAGGCAGTATATTGTGCTGCTCTGTGGAATATGTTTCTGCTGGGACAGTATTTTGCGCTATAGTATTGCTGGCCCTGCCTACTTGTGTTACCCAACCTTCTGTCAATTTGGACAACACAACATGGGGCTACTTAAATTTTTTTTTCCAGGGCCACTCTAAGTTACCAGTCCGTCCCTGAATAACTGTAAGGGCTCATGCACACAAGCGTGTGTGCCCCGTACCTGTGCTGTGGACCGCAAATAGCTGTCTGCAATGCATGGGTATCGGCCAAGTGCACTCACTTGAATGTGTGATTTGCCAGGTTCGTTACGCACCACAAAAAAATAGAACTTGATCTATTTTTTGTGGTGCAGAGGCACAGACGAAATCCTACAGAAGCACTTTGTGGTGCTAACATGGGTTTCTGATCTGTGCCTCCACTCCGAATTTTTCTGATCACGGACCCATTCAAGTCAATAGGTCTGCATCCGTGATACGGAATGCACACAGTCGGTGACCGTATATTGCGGATCCACTGTTTGCTTGTGTGCATAAGCCCTAAGGGAGCCTTCACTCAAAGCAGATTTAGTTGCAGAATTTTTTATGACTGAAAATCAGTTTCATTCATCTGAATGGGGTTGCTTTGGCATCAAGCACATGGATTTCTGCAAGCCCTATTCAGATGAATGGAACTGATTTTCAGTCACATACATTTCTTGAACAAAACCGGCTGTGTCTAAAGGCATCTTATGCGTCCACTTAATATGCTGATCATCTTATAGATAATACTAATCCCTAAAGAGTTTACAGAATGTGTGGTATATGTTTAAATGATAGTGCTAAGATTTTTGTGTCCTGTTTTAACCTTCTCCATTTAGTTCACCTCTAGAGGGCAGTGTAGTATAACACAACACCAATGTTTGTATTGGTCTCTCATCTCCCAACTCTCTCAAAATCCCGTCATGTTTTAAGCACGTCTAACAATTCTAACCATAAAAAATAAAGTACTTTATCAAAATATAAACTACAATTAAAGTGACATTTTCATATTTGTTATTTACATTATTCCTGTATGATAATGACTGAACCAGTCTATAAATATGTCCTTCCTTGTATCCTGACCATTATGTTTTCACAAGAGCTCCTGGATCACTAGCAGGAAAACCTCTTCCAAACTGTCAATGATCCAGCACCAAGTGCATATCAGGTGCTTTTCTTCATACATTAATGTGAATAACCAAAAATCTGGATTTTTACCTTATCCCACCATGTCATAGGTTTCTAGTTGCTTGCTGAAAAGCTTCTGGTTATGGAGATGGCATCTGACAGTAGATATTCAAAACCTCAACATTCAACTAACTTGCCCACATATGTTATATGCATGAAGGTCCATGTTAATTTTCTCACCCTATAACCCTATAACATTTTTTTCTTTTGATGTGGTAGCTTTGACCAATTATTTTCTGCCACTATAATACATAGGAAATAAATGTTGGTGTGAACAGTACCAGGTAGTTTAGTATTCTCCAATAGGTGTGAGGAATATGTCACAGACAAGACCAGCTTTTGGACTAGTGTACCATTCAATAATTTAGAAGGGTTCTCAAATCTCACCCCCTTGAGATAAATCGAAATAACTATGCACTCATACTTCAAGGCACTTGAAAGGTAGCTGACACCCCCATTACCCTACCATCACAGGGTGATGATGGGTTATCATAGTAGTCAAGGGCCTAAATATGGTCCCATAACTGCCATCTTAGTTTCAGAACATTTTTTAATACATGAAATAAAACCTTTTCCCCTATTATATGCTAATTAGCCTCTAGGAGCAGGGGGGGCGTTGGTCTCCTCCTCTCGGCCCTGTCTGCCGTGGAAATCTTGCCGAATACTCAATGGGATGGCGCAGGCGCAGTGAGTGAAGGACGCTCATCGGCTTCCTCACTACGCCTGTGCCAAATACGTCAAGGTGCTCTCCGGAAGAGAAGACAGCCGGCATCGCAGAGAAGAAGGAGGAGAGTGCTGTGACGTTGCTGTATCCTCCTATGTGGTAAGTATTTTCCTAATTGGCCAGCGCTTTATTCACATTGATACCACCAATAATCAAGGGGGCATTAGAAGAAACTATATTTTCTATAAAAAAACGCTATACTAATAATTATTATATTTATTAACACTATATCACCAACGAATCACATTAATTTGGCCACCAGATAAAATTTATTTGGTCACCAGATATATATATGGCCAAATTCATTTGATTCATTGGTGATATAGTGTTAATAAATATAATAATTATTAGTATAGCGGTTTTTATATAAAATATTATTTCTTCTAATTCCCCCTTGATCATTGGTGGTATCAGTGGGAATAAAGCGCTGCCCTTCACTCACTGCGCCTGAGCTGAATATTGAAAGAGACGGCTCTAGGAGCAGGTGCAATGCCCGCCCCCCTGCTCCTAGAGGCTAATTAGCATATAATAAAAGTTATATAGCATATAATAAAGTTAAAGATGGGGGACACTGAAAAAATGAATAGCAGAGTTAAATTCAGGTGACATTTGCACATGTATAATGTTAGCCTGTTTAACAGTGAAAATTGTAGTGTTAGAAACCCTTTAAAATTAATTATTTATTTTTGTAAGTGTAATAAATAAATATATATTTCCATTTCCATAATGAACCAAACCTTAAACATATCTCATTATTTAACCAGCATGGTCAACACTGTAAAATTAAAAACATTTCCAGAATTCCTGTTTTTGCTTGTCCCACCTCTCAAAAACAGAATAAAAAGTGATCTCTCCTCAAAATGGACAGAAGAATAATGATATAATGTATAACAATTATTTTATAACATACACTGTAAAGATCTCCTGAATTTTTTAAGCAGCTATTCATATTAACATACAAATACACGTATTTAGGGGTTTACCTGAATGATCACACTATAGGGAAGATTTTCATATACACAAAACTTTAGGATTTTAATTTCTTGGCAGAAAGTTGTGTTTTTGTTAAAACATAACAGAAAAAAAGTTTATACTCAAAACTGACTACAGTTATGTGCAGAGGAAGCTGGCTGACAGTGAGTAATCACTGAAATGACCATAACAAATATAATTATAGATTTAGTTTGCATGTTATGTGATGTCATTTAAAATTATCCATATACACATTTGTTATTGAATGGGTTTTCCTACCATTCAGACTTGTGACATCAGAAACTGTCAGGACCCTCACCAGTTTCCCAGAATAAAGGAGCCTTAACAAGCAATTTTCACCAGTATAGTTTACCTGTCCTGTCTACACACAGAGCAAGAAACTACAACTATAGATGTAGCTAGCATTTTTGTGGCACCCGCTGCTCCAGGATAGTCACTTTAACAAGATTTGTTGTATTACCATAATGTGATTTTTTGCGTTAATGCATTAAATAATAACTAAAGATAAGCGAAGTTTTGAAAAATTCAATTCGGCAACTTTGCTGAAGTTAGCCAACAAATTTGGTTTGTTACAAATTAATTCTTCAGGAATTACTATAAATCAGGAATACCCAGGCCACTCTTCCTTAGGGTACGGCCATACGTAGTGGCCATGCTGTGGTGATGCTGGTGCTTTTCCACATCATCTAATATTGATGAGAATATGTCATCAGGAACATCCAGCTCCTCCTCTGTCTGCATTTTGCTGACTTTTCTAGTACATGGAGACTTTGAAGGATAATTTGAAAGAATTAAATTAAAGCCAGCAAAAGATGAGGGGTGCAGACTGGATGGTATTGGTTTGCACACTGGCAGTGGAATAATAAAGGCTTCCAACTTATTGGTATTTAATTACATATCCTAGTTTACAGCTGATGTAGGAATAAGTAAATGCTGGAATAAATACATAAAACTGACACAGAATAAGTCTCCATGCACTCTCCCTGCACTCATTACACTCTCCATGCACTCTCCCTGCACTCATTACACTCTCCATGCACTCTCCCTGCACTCATTACACTCTCCATGCAGTCTCCCTGTACTCTCCCTTCAGTCTCCCTCTCTCCAATATTCTTCTATTAATCGTTTCCAGCAACACTGTCCATAGTGCATGGGCACTTGCCACGTCTCTCCCTATGCTCAGCTCACAGGACAATGGTGGAGACTGTGGGGGATGAGGCTTTTATAGGACTGTGATATCACAGGGGATGGCTATCCACAGATTGGCTGTCTGCACAGCATTATAGGTGATCTCATGTTCCCGGGCTTCTTAGTTTCACTTTGTAACACAAGAAGCCGCCATTTTAGAAAAAACGTATTCGTTACCGCAAAGCACGAGGAAATTTGGATTTGTTGGTAATAAAAGTTTTCCTTAACTTCAGACGGAATTCCGCTTTGAATGCCTTGCCTCATTCAACACTAATAATAATGTCAAAATTTAATTGACTACTTCTTTAAGCCCTATTCATGTCAATGAATAAAGCCGTATGCCCTAAAATGGAAATATCCCCTTAAAAATCACTAGCTTAAAGGGAACCTGTCACCTCAGAAACACCTCGTGAACTAGAGTAAGCGGTGTATAGTGTAAGTGATGCTGAATCCGAATATGTAATTGTTATCTTCATACTCACTTCCATTCTGACGCTGTGCTCCCACAAACCAGCAGTAAAATGCACTCACTGGACTCCAGTGCTCACTCACATAATGGAGAGGACTCAAAGAAGAGTCCAGTGAGTGCATTTTACTGCAGGTTTGTGGGAGCACAGCGTCTGAATGGAAGCGAGTATGAAGATAAAACTTACATATTCAGATTCAGCATCACTTACACTATACACTGCTTACTCTAGTTCAGGGGGTGTTTCTGAGATGACAGGTTCCCTTTAACTCCTTAGTGCCATAAGCAATTTTAATTTTTGGGATTTTTCTTCCCTGCCTTCCAAAAGCCAGAACATTTTTACATTTTTGCTTAGAAAGCTGGCACCATTTAGTATTATTGGGAAGCTGGAAAAAATGGAATTGAAAAAAAAAAATTTAATTCTACAAGTTTTAGAGATTTTCATATTTACAACAATACAAATTGCACATTACCTTCATTATGTGGATTACTACGATTAAAGATTATAGTTTTATTATATTTTAATATGTTTAAAAAATAAACCATATCACCATATTCTAACATTCATATTTCTGTCTACGGAGCTGTGCAGGCTATGGCAAAATCGCAATGTTCCTATTAAGCCCTGCCTGAAGTAGTGCTTAAGAAGAACTTTACTATTTTAGGCCTGACAGCCTTCAGAAGGCCCCAGGCTTAGAAAGCAACCAAAACATTGCCATGATCATTTAGGGGCTCTGCTTAGATGCTGTGGTCACAATTGACCATGGTATCTGAGGAGCCTGTGATCATAGTTGACTTCGATCACAGACACTGCCAGCGGATGTCTGCTGTGTAATACAATAGACAACCCCTGCTATGGCACCTGCTCAGTTTCTAATCAGATTTCTTAAAGCCCCACCATCCAGTGTACATGTACAGCAGATGTTTGGGGTTAATTTACAGTTCTCTAGAGCTTTTTCCAGATTCTTTGCTGCACCTGATTTTTGAGGACAGTCTTGGTGGAATATTTGTCATTTTATACTGTTAAATAGTTGATAAGGTTGAAAAAAGATCTTAAATGAATAGTTAATATTCATCCCGTGGATATATTTTATCCACATTCTGACGGCTTGTCTTATATCTAGGTCCAAACCTATAGAGACTCATTAAAATTCCACCCCTGCTTTGAGAGATCAGAAGATAATAGATAATCATGTGTCATGCTGTGTTTGCTTGTAAAATGTTTTCATACCTTTCTTTTGTCTAAGCCAAGTTTTAAAGTATTATGAATATAAAGATTGAATCACAGAAACACATTTTCTAGCCAGGAAAAAAAACAATGTACTTTGTCTGGACCAACAACATGGAGACAGAATTAGGGATTGATAAGCAGTGAGTTGTGTAGAAACAAGGGTAGTACAGGATGAAGTAGTCATAGGCTACACGTCTGTGGTAACATAAGACCAGTTTTACCTGGATTTTGGTTCCTGTAGGAGACTCAAAAGTCTGTCTGCCACACAATAAGGCACAATACCATAAAGACCATACGATTTCATGTTCAACCTAAAAGAGAGCAATGATATAAGTAAATGTACAGAGAGGAAATTATATATTAAGCAAACTGAGACAATTTGGGGCACATGGTACCATTACCTGCCGCTCAGAATGCATTAAAAAAACACTTGCGTTTTGAGGATTTCTGAGACACTCAGGAAAGGACTGCTCATGTAATCACTGGATGAGGTAGGTCATGACCCTCAGTCATGAATGGGCATTTCCTGCATGTCGAGAGGGACCAGGTAAAAGAGACCAGAGGAGAACCCAGGAATTGTCAGCATGGGAGCAGTGGGAGACAGTTAGATGAGTTTTGCTTATTTTTTTTTCTTTAAACACATTTTGAACCTTTTGTATGAAGTTTTTAACTGCTGGACAAGCTCTTTAAAGAGTAACTGTTGTTTCATTTTAATTTTCTATAACAGGTGACTATAAGGAACTTTGTAATACGTGTTACTAGGGAATGATGCTTCCTTCTCCTCTTATCAGGTTTTTTTTCCTGCTTCCCCTATCAGAAAATGACTTACTGTTTAAATTACGTCTTTATGTTAAAGGAAATCTGTCACCAGGATAATCGCTGTTGAAGTAAAACCATAGCCTAATAACACTTAGTACCTTATTTCCAGATGTGCCTTTGTTACAGCAATAGATGTTTTCTATCTTCTGAAAATCCAGTTTATTTGGTATGCAAATGAGCCAATAAGGTGCCCAGAGGGGCGTCATTCTTGCAGGAAGGAGCCAAGGCACGCCTCCTACCACAATATGCCCACCCACCCCTCCTACAACACATTAAAGCTCCGCCCTCCTTTTCCCTGCTCCCAGCATGAGGGCGGGCTTGGGCACTAGCAGGAGGCATTCCTGGGCTCCTTCCTTACTGGCTCATTTGCGCATAATCATGATCATGAAATAGAATAAAAAATCTACAATCATAAAACAGATTAGAAAAAAAAGATATGTGTCATTATGTGGTTTTAATTGGTAGAAAAAAATTTGGTGACACATTCCCTTTAACTAACTCTAAGTTCACTGCTCAGATCTGTTTTCAGTGAAGACCGAGTGACTGCTCAATGAAAGATCAGATTACACAGAATATTTAAAGAAGCCTATGTGTTCCCACGGTCCCGACGAAGGCTTTTTTTTTTTGTGTACAAGCACGACCATCACTGATGGATTACAGGGTGTCACGAGTAGGCCTGCGTCTGGAATCAGACGTTCTGCGCGGCTTTCTAAGTGACATATTTGACAGGCTATTTCCTTTGTTTGGGTGCTGTTCACCACACCCCTTCCCCTCAGCTGTTGCCGCTTGGCAATTAGCTTTCTCCTATTTACCCCTTCCTCTCCCAGTATCCCTTGCGGTTTATATCTTCTGCTTACCTGGTTGAGAGTGGTGTGGATCTCGGCTGAGATCCAGTTGCTGAGTTATCTGCTTAAGTTAAGTTTCTTCTGTTCCTTTTGTTGTTTTCCTTTTGGAGTCTCCTGTTCCTCCTTACGCTTGGAGGAACGGGTTTACTCTCTTGTGTCACTAGACTGCAGGGTTTTCTAGGGTGCATTTAGATTAGGTTCCTGTGTATGAACTTTCCTACAACCCAGGCTTGTTCATACTGGTAGTCAGCCAGGGCCTAGTCTCAGGGTCCCCTGCAGGAGGTGACCGGTTCCCTGGTTTTGTCTGTTCCCATCCCTCATACGCTCGGTGTGGCTTTTCCCCCCACACCAGAGCGTGACATTATAAACCGCCAACAAACAAAAATTTATGTCATTTTTGTGCTGACATGGATGCTATTGCTGCACTGGCTGAACGGCTGCAGGGACTCAGCTTGGAGGTGGCTGACATCCGCAACCAGATTCAGAGACCACAGGCTGGTGGTTCTGGGGGTGCTGAGTGTCAGGCCTGTTTGGAGCCTAAGGTCCCCCTCCCGGATAGATTTTCTGGGGAATGTGATAATTTTGTTCTATTTAGGGAGGCGTGCAAATTGTATTTCAGACTGCGTCCACATTCTTCTGGTAATGAGGAACAGAAGGTTGGTGTGGTCATCTCGCTGCTTAAAGGGGATGCGCAGTCATGGGCCTTTTCTCTGCCGACCGGATCACAGTCTCTCCGGTCAGTAGATGAATTTTTCAAGGCTTTAGGGATTATCTATGATGACCCGGATCGTATCTCCCTGGCTGAGACCCAGATACGTAACCTTTGTCAGGGTGAGCGGCCGGTTGAGACTTATTGCTCTGAGTTTCGGAGGTGGGCGACCAATACTGAATGGAACGATCCGGCTTTACGTAGCCAATTCTGTCAAGGTTTGTCTGAAAGGCTGAAGGACGCTTTGGCCTTTCAGGAAACTCCTGTGTCTTTGGAGGCCGCTATGTCTCTTGCTGTGCGCATGGATAGGCGCCTGAGAGAGCGATCTAGGGGCCCCCGCTCTCAGGACATACTATCACATAGTGTACCGGCTTCCTATGACACTTTGGGTGAATATTCCCCTAGGTTGATGTCTGGGGATGAACCTATGCAATTAGGGGGAGCCACTCCTGTCTCCACCCGTAAACATCTTGGTAATAAAAAGGGAGTGTGTTTTTTCTGTGGTCAGAAAGGACACTTTATCAATGTATGTCCATGCTTCCTATCTCTAAAAGAGAGAAAAGAAAAGGGGGCGTTGAATTCTCATCTCACTCTTGGTGGGGTGGGTAGGGAGACTGAAAATGTGCATTTGTCTTCATCCTGTAGTACCCGTTTTCTCCTGACTGCCGAGGTGGCGCTAGAGTCAAAAGTTGTGAAAATTGAGGTGTTTATTGACAGCGGGGCAGGGGTGAACTTGATTGATGCTCAGTTTGTCCGTATGCATGGATTGTCGCCAAGTTCTTTGGATAAGAGGATTTCTGTGTTCGCCATTGATTCTGCACCTCTCTCTCAGAAGTGTTTGTCTCAGATGGTGCATGATATCAAATTAAGAGTGGGTGAATTTCATCAGGAGCTTATTTCATGTTTTGTGTTGGAAGGTCTTCCTGCCCCTGTGGTTCTGGGTTTACCGTGGTTAAGCAAACATAATCCGTCCATTGACTGGCATACTAGACAAATTGTGGATTGGGGCGATTATTGTGTTGACAATTGCCTTAATACATCTTTTTCTGCTTTAACCACTAAGACTCTTCCTTCTTTTATATCGGATTTTTCTGATGTATTTTCTGAAGGTGGATGTCAGGATTTACCCCCTCACCGGGAATACGATTGTCCTATCAATCTTATCCCTGGAGCAAAATTGCCTAAATCTAGGCTGTATAACCTTTCTGGACCTGAGAGAACGGCCATGAAGGAATATATTGCTGAGAGTTTGGCCAAAGGACATATTAGGCCTTCCAAATCTCCTGTGGCAGCAGGGTTCTTTTTTGTTAAAAAAAAGGACGGAACCCTTAGGCCATGTCTGGATTTCCGTGAACTCAATAGGATTACTGTCCGTGATCCATACCCCCTTCCTTTGATTCCTGACTTGTTCAACCAGATTGTGGATGCCAAGGTGTTCTCCAAGTTGGACTTAAGGGGGGCATATAATCTGGTCAGGATCAAAGAAGGGGATGAATGGAAGACGGCCTTTAACACTCCTGAGGGCCACTTTGAGAACCTGGTCATGCCTTTTGGGTTGACCAATGCTCCTGCTGTCTTCCAGCATTTTGTTAATGACATTTTTCATCATCTTGTGGGGAGGTTTGTAGTCGTGTATTTGGATGACATACTAATCTATTCTCCAGATATTGTGACACATCAGGATCATGTGAGGCAGGTGTTGCAAATCTTAAGAGATAACAAGTTGTATGCAAAATTAGAGAAATGTGCTTTTGCTGTACATGAGGTGCAATTCTTAGGATACCTGCTTTCATCTTCAGGTTTTCGTATGGATCCAGAGAAAGTCGGTGCTGTTCTGAACTGGGACCGACCTGAAAATCTGAAGGCTCTTATGCGATTTTTGGGGTTCACCAACTATTACCGAAAATTTATTAAGAACTATTCGACTATAGTTAAACCCTTAACTGACATGACTAAGAAAGGGACGGATGTCTCTGTGTGGTCTGATGCAGCGTTGCAAGCCTTCTCCGCTGTAAAGGAGTGCTTTTCTTCTGCCCCTATATTGGTGCAGCCAGATGTGTCACAACCTTTCATTGTGGAGGTTGACGCATCCGATGTGGGGGTAGGAGCTGTGTTATCACAGGGCCCGTCACCTGGTAAATGGCGCCCATGTGCTTTTTTTTCGAAAAAACTCTCTGCGGCGGAGAGAAATTATGATGTGGGTAACAGAGAGTTACTGGCCATTAAGTTGGCTTTTGAGGAATGGCGTCATTGGTTGGAAGGGGCGATTCATCCAATCACGGTATTCACTGATCACAAAAATCTGGCTTACCTGGAGTCGGCTAGACGACTTAATCCGAGGCAGGCCAGATGGTCTTTGTTCTTCACCAGATTCAATTTCATTGTCACATACCGTCCTGGGGTTAAGAATGTGAAGGCGGATGCCTTGTCACGTAGTTTTCCCGGGGGTGGTGATTTTGAAGATCCGAGCCCTATATTGTCTGAAGGAGTGGTGATATCCGCTCTTTACCCTGATCTTGAGGCTAAAGTGTTTGAGGCCCAGGGAGATGCGCCGGAGTCTTGCCCTCCCGGGAAGTTGTTTGTTCCTTCTGATTTGCGTCATAAGGTGTTTGAGGAGCATCATTCTTCGGTGCTTGCGGGACACCCTGGGAGTAAATCCACTGTCGACCTCATCTCTCGTAGATTCTGGTGGCCTGGGCTGCGTAAGTGTGTTGAGGAATATGTGTCAGCCTGTAGTGTCTGCGCACGCTCTAAGGTGACACATACTCGTCCCTCTGGACCCCTACTTCCATTACCCATCCCGTCCAGACCATGGACTCACCTATCCATGGACTTCATTACTGATCTGCCTGAGTCGTCTGGTAAGACAGTTATTCTGGTGGTTGTAGATCGTTTTAGTAAAATGGCGCACTTTATTGCATTACCCGGACTCCCCAATGCTAAAACTCTTGCACAAGTGTTTGTTGACAACATTGTGAAACTTCATGGCATTCCCACTGACGTGGTCTCTGATCGTGGGACTCAGTTTGTGTCCAGATTCTGGAGGGCGTTCTGTACTCGGCTCGGGGTACAACTGTCTTTTTCCTCTGCCTTTCATCCCCAGACGAATGGACAGACTGAGCGTACCAATCAGAATCTAGAGACTTACTTGAGATGTTTTGTCTCTGAGAACCAGGAGGAGTGGTCCTCGTTTTTGTCTCTGGCTGAGTTTGCCATAAATAATCGCAGACAGGACTCCACTGGTAAGTCACCATTTTTTGGTGCATATGGCTTTCACCCGCAGTTTGGCACATTTTCTGGTTCTGATACTTCTGGTATTCCTGAGGAAGAACGTTTTTCGTCATCATTGTCTTCCATATGGCGAAAAATTCAAAATAACTTGATAAATATGGGTAACAAGTACAAACGTGTGGCTGACAGGAGACGCATGAATGGTCCGGACCTAAATGTGGGTGATTCTGTGTGGCTGTCTACTAGGAACATTAAGTTGAAAGTTCCTTCTTGGAAGTTGGGTCCAAGATTTATTGGCCCATATAAGATCACGGCCATTATTAATCCTGTAGCATTTCGTCTTGAACTTCCTCAGGCCCTGAAAATCCATAATGTGTTTCACAGATCTTTGTTGAAGAGGTATGTTGAACCTCTGGAGCCATCTCCCTTGCCACCCGTGCCTGTCTTGGTGGATGGTAATTTGGAATTTCAGATTGTCAAGATCATTGATTCTCGAGTTCTTCGTGGGACCCTTCAATATCTTGTTCATTGGAAGGGTTATGGTCCTGAGGAGAGGTCATGGGTACCGGCATCTGACGTGAATGCCAGTCGTTTGGTGAAAGCCTTTCACAGGTGTCATCCTGATAAAGTTGGTCCTGGGTGCCCGGAGGTCACCCGTAAAAGGGGGGGTAATGTCACGAGTAGGCTTGCGTCTGGAATCAGACGTTCTGCGCGGCTTTCTAAGTGACATATTTGACAGGCTATTCCCTTTGTTTGGGTGCTGTTCACCACACCCCTTCCCCTCAGCTGTTGCCGCTTGGCAATTAGCTTTCTCCTATTTACCCCTTCCTCTCCCAGTATCCCTTGCGGTTTATATCTTCTGCTTACCTGGTTGAGAGTGGTGTGGATCTCGGCTGAGATCCAGTTGCTGAGTTATCTGCTTAAGTTAAGTTTCTTCTGTTCCTTTTGTTGTTTTCCTTTTGGAGTCTCCTGTTCCTCCTTACGCTTGGAGGAACGGGTTTACTCTCTTGTGTCACTAGACTGCAGGGTTTTCTAGGGTGCATTTAGATTAGGTTCCTGTGTATGAACTTTCCTACAACCCAGGCTTGTTCATACTGGTAGTCAGCCAGGGCCTAGTCTCAGGGTCCCCTGCAGGAGGTGACCGGTTCCCTGGTTTTGTCTGTTCCCATCCCTCATACGCTCGGTGTGGCTTTTCCCCCCACACCAGAGCGTGACACAGGGTGGTCGTAACCCCTAGATACAAGCAGTGTATAATGTAATGGAAAAATGAATCCAGCCAGCAAAGGAGGCAACATGGACAATCACAATACATTAGTAAATGGCTTGTAATAACTTTCTCTATATGATCAATGCCATTTGCTCAAGTGAGGCAAACGTTTTTTTTTAAACATTTATAATTTCTGTGTAGACCCTTTAAAGTGTATTACTATTAGTATAATTTATATAATTTTACAAAAGCAAACTGTTTATAGAAATATCATTCAGTGTGATTTATCTGTGTAGGGCAAAGGAAATGCCATCCAACTGAACTCACTGGATATAAATGCTTGGCTTGTGTAACTGTAATTTGTAGTAATATGTAGATATAGTGACATATTTTAGTTAATGTTTGTCTGATTCATAAAACCAGTGGCCAAGCACAATGATTATAATGAATCACGCGATAAAGTTCATCATATGTGGAAAAATGACTTTCACCTTTGTGCTTGCAGAAATGCAGCGTTTCAAACAAACCAGTGGAACTCCAACACCCTCTGCAAGCAATCATCACCATTGGCAGCATTTTTGATACTCCTGAGCTTTCCTTTTATAGAGGTTAGCAAGCACCTGATATGGTGGAAACTCCTTATTGACACAATTAATAGTAAAATGTTGACATTTCTAAACTTGTTCCATAATGGGTCAATATGTAACGATGTTGTGTCAAAGCCTTGAGTCATCCTTCTTCAAAAAAATCTTGGATCTTCATGACATTTATGTATTTTATTTTTAACACAGTTGTTTTAGTTATCGTTTTAAATGCTCTAGTTTAAAAAAATATTTTTCAAAAGACTGTAAACCATACAATGCTGTTGGCTGACTTTCTTAAGTATTAGCTATTTCAGGTCCTACTCACCATCTTGGGGCTTATATGAAGGTGTGCACACAGCTATCCTTGGTATGTAGGCACTTGTCACCAGGGGCAGACTGGGAACTTAAAGTGGCCCTGGAAAAAATACTAAAAGTGGCCCTGGTTTTGTAGTCAGGTCCAAATTGATGGAAGGCAGGGCCAGCAATACCATATTGTGGCACATTATACCACCCCAACAGAGCCAAATACCACTGTCCATCACAAAATACTGCCAGCAGCACAAAATATATCCCTAAAAACTTCCACTGGCCGGACATGAGGAGGGCCCAGGTGGCCCCCTGGGCATCGGCCCACCGGGAAATTTCCCTGTAAGGTCTATGGCCAATCCGCCCCTGCTTGTCACATATGTAGTACACATTTGTAGGGCAGTCGGAAAATAGTTCACAGTTCCCACCGTAAAATAGTCCTTGTTACTGTTAGGCTTTGTTCACAGTACTGTCATGGCTTCTGTTTTAACGGGAACCATGGCGGATATAACAGATCCATTCTGTAAAGGATCCTGATGATAAGACAGGTCTACTCCTTATTTTCCTTACTTGACAGACCATCAGTAATCTGCAAAAACTGATGACTTGAACAAAGACTTAGGTAGTTTTGAATCAAAGGACAATGCTGACGTAATTTAGTTTTCTTTTGGCATATCCAAACACTTTGGGTAGTCTAATGCCCATCAGACAAACTAATGTCTTTCAGACAAACTTAGGCATCCATTCTATGGGGCAACATTCACTGACTAGCTTGGATATATCAGATCCAATTCTTTTTTTTTATGTATTAAGAGATTACCAAAACTGGCACTTGACATCCTTCTCTCCACTGCATCCCCCCATAACCAATAATATTCACTTTGAAGCGCATTGAATACACATTGGGAACATTAGCGTAATTCATCAGTCAGAAATCTGTTATTTTTAAAAATTGTAAATTAAAACCATTAAACTATGCCTAAAGGGTTTGTTCCTAGAATGATTAACCCTACGCCCTGTTTGAAACCCTGTAGGACTCCAGGGCATAGCTGAGTGCTGTACTCGGCTATCTTCACCAGTCCCACAGAGTTGGACTATAACGGCAGTGCACATGCTCGACCACAAATCCAGTCAAACAGGGGAGACGGAACCTATAGTTTCAGAAAAAATCCTAATGATAAGTCAGAGCTACTCTTTTTTGGAAACAACTCCTTTAATGCAGCTTTATTGTCAAAATTGCTATTACTTCGAGGCACATTTACTCTCAGTGAAAGAAAATATATTTGGATTTATCAAACCAGTCAATCCAAAAAGAGAACATTTCATGCCATGCCTTGGATACCAAAGGTGCAGTTACAGCCACTTCATGAACAGTAGATGTTATTGTTAAAAGGGACAAGTAAAATGAAAGTCAAATCTGATTGGTTGCTATGAGCAATTAACCCATGTGTCCTTTACACCAATTTTGATAAATCTACTCCATTGTAAATGGTGGATACTGTGTTATCTATATATAGAGGTGTTTTCTGTCTAACCTGCCTATGATGATAATGATGGAAAGTAATCAGTGCGGACCAATAAGTGGCAACTATTATTAGGCTTAGTGGCCAGTACAAAAACGGCAGGATTTTATGATTTTTTTTTTTTTAGATATAGATAGTGGCATTGTTAATTAAATATAACATCACCAGCATTCTTTAGAAATAAGTTTAGGATAAAAACATGATCTAAAAATAGATCATTTTCTGATGATACATTCCCTTTACAAAAAGGCGACAATACACCTCACACATGGCAATGTTAGCAGGAATGTGTACATATGCAAAACAAATATCAAAGTTTTGACCAGTCTGATAATTATCCAGAGGGTCTCTCTCTACACCTTACAGACTCATGAGACCTAGCAGGAATCAGGGGCAGTCCTACTGAAGCCAACGAACTGGAGGAAACGGTATAAAGGCTGTATTACATTTTCCTCCACTAGTTATTACATGCAGTGATCTCCTCCACAGCATGGGGAGGAGCGATCGCTACGATATTGCTCGTCCCTATGCTGTATAGTGGTTTGCCAACGGCAGATTAATCATAAACACCATGATCTGCTGCCTGCAAACGATAATTCTTTAGCACATCAAAAGATTTGGATTGCCTGATGATCGTGTGTTTGCTCATTCATCGGGCATCAGCGGCAGTATTACACTGCCAGATGATCTCTAATGTGAGTTCATGCAAACACTCATTATCGATTATGTGCTGAAAAATCAGGCAGTATAATACAGGCATTAAGTTACCAACCTGCATAATAGCGCACCTTAGATTGGGATCTTGTAAGGGTCTTTTTGAAGTAATTAATGTACAGTGTCATGTCAGGGAATTTAACGCAAGGGTAGGGATAGGTAAAATCTGCATTTTTGTTGTTCCATCTCTGTTTTTGGACTAAGACTTATACTTTTTGGATTCAGGTATACCTGTATAGGCGATTGGGCTTTTATGATTGGCTGGTTGGTAATATTTAAATAGATTTACATTTGCTAGAAACAAAATGCACCTCTTTGTCGTTTACATTTTTATAATACAGTTTAGTAAAGTTTTATGTTTTCAGTATGTAATGGATCGCTCTCTCACAGGGGATGGTGATGACAGATTTCTCATCAAACAGGGGGTTTTCAAGCTTAGACGATGCTTTATTTGTCACACAGCACATCACACTTCCAAGTTTGGCATCACTCTGCACAATGATGTCATAGCTTCACCTCACAACATGTTATATCAACACAAAACAACAAACGCTTGTCCGGCTAGACACTCACTATACAGAGGTTTTCCCTAATTCACCTCTAGCTCAGTGTTCACATTGTGGTAATTGGCTTCGGTCAGACAACCTCCTAGCTGTGACCAGTGCAACCCACCAGTCTTCCTGGTGGAAGCAGCGAATTACCTTGGAGGGGTATGGTCCAGCAGTCCTTCTGACTCTGACCTTGCGACACCCCTCTTCTTCAGGCATCGCTGGGTCCCCCCAAACTCATGCTTTACTCAGCCTTGTGTCCTCCCAGCCTTACTGGCTGGAACCACACAGAACCTCTGCAGGCTTCCTTCTCAATTCATTCCCACTCTGAGGATTGCTTTATTCCCAAGTAATAAATGCACCTCTCCTTTAAGGTTTTCTGCACCATTCTATGAGACACATATCTTTCTTCTTCATATATGAGGCCTGTCACTGCCTCACAAGTAATACAAGTCCTTAATCCCAATTTTAATATTTTCAATTATACAAATCCTAATCGTAGTTTTCTTTATTTCAGTGATATAAATCCTGCACATGTCGAACTGTTGATAATGAAAATACTTGTGTAAACTGACTTAACATCATGAATTCATTTCTTAATACAGAAATGAGTCATCAAGATTGGAGCTATGGAAACTAAAAATGATATGTTTATTTAGTCCATGACTGCGCTATTTGTGTTGGTTCCCTTCGTGTTTATGCTCCCATATTCTGCCCACCATGTGGAGAAATCTGCTCTTCTTACTGGAAAGTTTCCTCCGTTGTGATGTTGTCGACACTAAACACATCTCGTCATGTAAGATCATTCACACAGCAGGTTGGAAGCTGGAGTTCATGTGGTTCCTGCAGTAAAAATATCAACGAAATTCAAAAGGTTTAAGGAGTAAGTACACTGACAAATATTTTAACACTTAGCCATACCTTACTCAACCTCCCATTTAGGCTATTGGTAAAATACTGAATTTCCCTGCATACTGTAGCCAATGAAACAAGTATTAGCTAGTATTCAGACTAAGGGCCCTTGCACACGACTGTATGCGCTCCAAGACATACGGTCTGTGAGCGGGCCATATGTCTCGAAGCAGCATAGATCGTGATGAGTGCGGGACAATAGTCCCACGGGCGGCCCGACGTGCACAGCATCATAGTAATCTATGATGCTGTGTGCTCCCGTGCCCACGATCTATGCCGCCCCGGGACATACAGCCTGCTCATGGACCGTATGTCTTGGAGCGCATACGGTCGTGTGCAAGGGCCCTCAAGTTGGGTTCCCACAAAGGTTTTTAATGCTGTTTTTTGCACCAGTTTTTTTTTTTTTGCTGTAAAAAAGCCAGTTCTAGATGTTAGCTGAAATATGAAATACTGGACACATAAGCAATTTTTTTGCTACTGGAATTTTTGTTAATCAGGTGCCTACCTAGAACCTAGACATGAGTATATGGAATAAAATGGCAGAAGAAAATGTGGTTCACACAGTTGTTTAAAAGAAAAACTCACCACTTATAAAAACAACCACATACAGTATGGAAAAAAATGTGAGCTGATTCTATGGTGTTTAAGTAGTTAAAAAACTCCAATGCAAATAAGTGTGTGCAGGGTTGGTTCATGAGTGTCAGTTATGCAATCTTTTTTATTGTATTGACCAGTTTAGTTTGTTAGGGTTTATTATACTGTATATTCAAATTGCAATTAGGTTAGAGATTTTAAACAATAATAAGAATTTAATGGATGCCTAAAGCATTTGATCCAATTTTCTTTGTGTTGAAAAAAGAGTCATCTTGTCCTTTAATCACCATCTATACAGCTAACTTTACATTCTATGACATCATGTGTTGTACTCCCCCCCACGTTGTACTGTCTTACAGGTTCACATGTTTTTTTTGTAAAGTATTGAGGGCGATTTTCCTGCAGTTTTTTTTTCAGCCAGAGCCAGAAGTGGATCCAGCAGGAAGGAGAAGCATAAGGCCTCTTTCACACTAGCGGCAGCACGGATCTGGCAGGTGAAGGGTGCCGCCGGATCCGTGCTGCCACAGGGACATGTGTGGGGCAGGAACCGCACTCTGGCCCCACACATGTCACACAGTACATACACACAGATACACACACACAGACATATACACATACATACTTACATGCTCCCGGCAGGTCTCCACAGCACAGGAGGAGCAGGACGGCGCGCACATAGGACGATTCCCCACATTGCCCTCTGCTGGGCGCCGGGTGGAATCGTGCTATATGTGCGCCGTCCTGCTCCTCCTGCGCTGTGGAGACCTGCCGGGAGCATGTAAGTATGTATGTGTATTTGTATGTGTATATGTCTGTGTATGTTTATGTGTATGTCTGTATATGTGTATGTATGTATGTGTGCAGGTGACGGATCCATCATGAACTTCTTTGAAAGTCAATGGAGGACGGATCTGTTCACCATTGTGTCACACCAAACGGATCCGTCCCCATTGACTTTCATTGGGGGTCATGACGGATCCGTCTTGGTGCGGATGCCTGGACCGGAGAGCAAACTGCAGCATGCTGCGGTTTGCTCTCCGGTCTGAAGACCGGAACGGAATGCTTTTAGGAGCATTCCGTTGTCTTCAGTTCAGTTTTCTCCCCATTGACAATGAATGGGGACAAAACTAAAGCGTTTTATTCCGGTATTGAGCCCCTATGACGGAATTCAATACCGGAATTATAAAACGCTAGTGTGAAAGTAGCCTAAGTCCTCCCTTTATATTTCTAATTCCTTTCAATCAACTTCTGGCTTTGGCTGAAAAACCTGTAGGAATATCTGCTTCAAAACTTCCTCCTAAAAACTCCATGTGAACCTACCCTTACAGTGTACAACTGGCAAGAGTACTAAAATAATGTAAACATACATAAACACCATACACAACATACATAAAGTAATCTAAAACCATTTCTATACAATTTCTCAATAAATTGCTCTACAGTTAATATTGAGATTGATGGTGGTCACAAACCTTAAATTCCAGGTCATCAGAGGCAGTGTTATTTAGCACACATATTAGTGATTTTAATGTTATGGCTGATTAATGTTTACATAGACAATCAATTTATTAGCCACATACATTTTCTCAAAATTCACAATTCAAAATGGATGAGGCTGAGCTTTGTCGTAAGCTGTATTGTAATTACTTTATATATAAACTTTTCTATATAAAAAAGTCATAGCAATTAAAGGGGTTGTCCTCTCTGTCATGATAGATTAGCAATGTCATAATAGATTCTCACCATTTGCCTGCTGTGACTGAAAACATGTTTACATCCAAAGGCCGAAACCAACACAATCTTAACTGTTTCAGGATCGGGCCACTTTTCATTTTTGCATGTTCCTTTTTCCTTCCCGCTTTCCAAGAGCCATAACTTTTTTTATTTTTCCATTCACATAGCTGTATGAGTGTTTGTTTTTTATAGGACAAGTTACATTTTTTAATGGCACTATTTAATTTACCATATCTTATATTGGAAACAGAAAAACTATTCTTTCAGTACAAGATTCATATAGTTTATATTATGTTTTACTACTTAAAAAAAAAAAAAACAAAACAAAAACAAAAGATTCTTTGCTTCACCATATTCTGACACCCATAAATTTTACATATCTCCATCTATCTTAATAGTTTGGACATTTTTTAATGTGGTTAAAGTGATCATGTTTATTTTCATATGTAAAATTGGGAAAATGAGTATATATATATATATATATATATATATATATATATATATATATACAGTACAGACCAAAAGTTTGGACACACCTTCTCATTCAAAGAGTTTTCTGTATTTTCATGACTGTAGAATCACATTGAAGGCATCAAAACTATGAATTAACACATGTGGAATTATATACTTAACAAAAAAGTGTGAAACAACTGAAAATATGTCTTATATTCTAGGTTCTTCAAAGTAGCCACCTTTTGCTTTGATTACTGCTTTGCACACTCTTGGCATTCTCTTGATGAGCTTCAAGAGGTAGTCACCTGAAATGGTTTTCACTCCACAGGTGTGCCCTGTCAGGTTTAATAAGTGGGATTTCTTGCCTTATAAATGGGGTTGGGACCATGAGTTGTGTTGGGCAGAAGTCAGGTGGATACACAGCTGATAGTCCTACTGAATAGACTGTTAGAATTTGTATTATGGCAAGAAAAAAGCAGCTAAGTAAAGGAAAACGAGTGGCCATCATTAGGAATGGCAACTGTAGGATGATGGTGAGGATTAGTATGGTTTATTTTTTATTTTTATCCCTTTGTGGCCCTTTTTGTTTAAATCATTTTCCTGGAAAACTCAAAACTGAGAGTTTGCTATTGCTTTACCGCTTCTAGACAAACCTCAGCATGCATCAGTCTCTGGATGAAACAAGTTGTTTTTAATTCACTGACAGCAAGCAGAAAATGTTGAGAAAATTAAATAGAAATATACATTAGTTGAAAACCTTTTCACTGAACAGTAATTATTTACATAGTGTTGGGCAATCCTAGTTAAAGGAATGCTGAACATAAATGTCCGTAACCAGTACACAGTTGGCCAATTCTGGTGCCAAACCTGCAGCTATTTCTGTAACAAGGACGGCCGCCAGAACCATTCATGAAACAACATATTACACTTCCCTGTAAATATCTGCAATCTGTATAGACAGCTTAACTTTAAAGACAGTTGACCCTAAAATCAGTTGTGTAACTAGAGTCTTATGAGTCCCAGAGCAAACTTCAGACCCCCCCCCCACATATTATACACAAAATGACCCCAAAAATGGAGTTTCTGATGTCAGACACATTTATTACGCATTTTAGATGATTGGCTAAGAGGAGACAATGTGTCAAATTTCTAACAGTCTACTGTAGATGCTGCAATCAGTCTGGTTGTATCTGCTTTAGTCAGTCTCCTGTCTAGTCTATATGCTGCCACCAGTCAGTCCATAGTCTAGTGTAAATGCTATAGTCAGTCCATAGTCTAGTGTAAATGCTATAGTCAGTCCATAGTCTAATGTAAATGCTACAGTCAGTTCACAGTCTAGTGTAAATGCTATAGTCAGTCCATAGTCTAGTGTAAATGCTATAGTCAGTCCATAGTCTAGTGTAAATGCTACAGTCAGTTCACAGTCTAGTGTAAATGCTACAGTCAGTCCATAGTGTAAGTGTAAATGCTACAGTCAGTCCACAGTCTAGTGTAAATGCTGCAGTCAGTTCACAGTCAGTATAGTCTAGTGTAAATGCTATAGTCAGTCACATCTAGTGTAAATGCTGCAGTCAGCTATAGTCACATAGTCTAGTGTAAATGCTATAGTCAGTCCTATAGTCAGTCATAGTCAGTGTCAAAGTGTAAATGCTATAGTCAGTCCAGTAGTCATAGTCTAGTGTAAATGCTCATAGTCAGTCAGTCATAGTCTAGTGTAAATGCTACAGTCAGTCCAGTCAGTCTAGTAGTAGTGTAAATGCTAAACAGTCAGTCAGTCCATAGTCTAGTGTAAATCAGTCTAGTGTAAATGCTACAGTCAGTCAGTAGTCATAGTGTAATGTAAATGTCTCCATAGTCTAGTAAATCCAGTAGTCTAGTGTCTAGTCAATGCTATGCAGTCAGTCCATAGTCTAATGTAAATGCTACAGTCAGTTCATAGTCAGTGTAAATTCCAGTTCATAGTCTAGTGTAATAGTCTAAATGCAGTAGTTCATAGTCTAGTGTGCTAGTCAGTCATAGTCTAGTGTAAATGCTACAGTCAGTAGTCACAGTCTAGTGTAAATGCTATAGTCAGTCCACTAGTCTAGTCATGTACAGTCAGTACAATGCTACAGTCAGTTCCACAGTCTATGTAGTCAGTAAATGCTACAGTCAGTCCACAGTCTAGTGTAAATGCTGCAGTCAGTTCACAGTCTAGTGTAAGGCTTGTGACATCATCAAGCACACCACTAGTTTTCTGACCTGGCTTTGTTGCAGTCTT
The DNA here is from genome assembly GCA_900303285.1 of Rhinella marina. Taxonomy (NCBI): domain Eukaryota; kingdom Metazoa; phylum Chordata; class Amphibia; order Anura; family Bufonidae; genus Rhinella; species Rhinella marina. The sequence continues at coordinate 24,116 of ONZH01018899.1, read as the reverse complement.
GGTAGAGCATTTTTAAAGTCATTGTAGGTGTGGAGCTTAGAGGGTTGCCCCTGACTGGATGGCCCCCAGAATCTACAGATGTGGACCTACCCACTCTACATACTGGAGTGATGTCATTCTGCTTGAGCTTTTTGAAGACAGTGTGCAGCCCCTTAGGCTAAGCTGAAACGCGCTGCCTTGCTGCCCCTGTTCTGATGGAGGCTCTGGTTTAGGAGCCCCTAGCGTCATCCCTTTAGTCTTGCCCTGCTTGCCTCAATCACATGGTGCTGCACTGGAAACCAAACCTAGCGCCGTGCATGCCGAACAATGCTGGTAATGAGGTAAATTGATGACTAGCAGTTGCCATATCTTTCCAGGCCTGATCATTATCGCATTCCGTGCAACTGCAATTCTTATGCCCCTGCCTAAAATCTAAACATCCAAAAGAGTTGTCTAATTGTGTGAAGTATTGTAATGTTACATTCAGTCATTTCTTATTTATCTTAATGGAGCTCTCTGCACTGAACAATCTTTATTATTGGAAATGTGTCTTAACCATAAGCAGATCACAAAGTGCCCCCATGTTGAGATCCCCAGTGATTAGCTGTAATGTGTGGGGAAACCTGGAACCCCTCAGATGCTGCGTTCATACATGAACACGGCTTCTGATAGCAATAATCCAGTGTTTAATTAACAAACAAAGCAATCATACTTACCTACTCCATTTGCTCGCTACGGGCTGGCAGCCACCGTCGCTGTGCACAGGATTTCGGCCAAGATCTTGAAGCAAAATAGTGGCCGCCGGCCCGTTGCGAGCAAATGGGGCAGAAAAGTATTTCAGGTTAAATCAATTTGTTACCATGAAGCACAAGAAAATTAGGCTTTATGGCAAATCTTATTTATCCTGACATTTGGATCGAAGTCCACTTGCATGCTATAAAGTCTGATGATGTAATTGGATTGCTTTAGGTTTGGGTTGATAATACTTGCACCAGGAGCTGCTTAGTTAAAGGGGTTGGCCACTTTCTGGCAACTTTTGAACAGTGTGCATGAAAGGTGACACTTACTAATATAGCCTATGTTGGGCAAATCCTCTGTGCTGTCCACTTAGAGGTCCTGTCCATAAGATGGTTGCTGATGTACGGTCATGTGACCAGACAAAAATAACTGCAGACTTGTCACTCAGCCTTCTACACTCAAATACACCACTCTGCCATCTGCACTTGCAATGCTGAGAGTTTATTAAAGGTGCAGTGTGTTTGAATGAAGAACGGAGGAGTGATTTGCTTGGTCACATCATCACTTCATCAGTGGCCATTTTATGGACAGAACCTCTGTGTGGACAACACAAAAGCCTTGACCAACAAGGGAGAATACCTTATGAAATATAGAAAATGGTTCAGAATATCAACAAAGACTATGTTAATACTATGTTATCTTACATACACATTGGTCAACAGTAACCAGAAAGTGCCAACCCCTTTAATGAACAGAGTAAGGGTGTCCAACTGGTGCAGCATGGCAATTACTGTTGTGGTAATCCGCTTGCGGATACCAGATTCTGGACACATCGCACTCTTACACTTTCCATGATTATTTGAAGATTTTGTGGCTTTCCAACATTCTAGTACCAACATTCTTATCCTATTCTGATTCATGGTACATACAGTACACACATAAGAAGCCACCTTCATTTAGCCTCTACTTGTCTCATATGGCGTAGACCTAGATTCAAGTAATAACTGAATCCAGCCTATAACTTAACAGTGTCCTAAATAGTTTTCATTCTTTTCAGATTAGGTCAGTACAATAGTTACGTTATCTCTCAGACTGAACATAATTAGATTAATTTCCATAGAGTAGCCATGATTATTATCTGTTTGGAACAGTTTTTTTCACAGATACACTTCCAAGTTATATGAATGTTATTCTGTTGTTATGGTCTGAATGAATACATTTTCTATTGCCAGCTAAAAGGTAAAGGTCTCTAAAGAACCTCAAGTACTGGAAGAAGTAAAAACAGTTTTTTATTTTATTATAGTGGATTTGTTGCTTGGAGTTGGATATAACTTTAATGTCAGATAGTTTCATCACTAGATGGAAGAAACATCATATGCCACCTGTTGTTGATACAGTCAGTATAGTAATGGCAACCAGTCCACATGTTGCAGGTTCAGAAAGAAGTTGTTTTAGATGGTGATGGATGGATGTGTAATATACACTCATACTTAGTGGAATTAAAAATTGGCACAAATACCTCTCCCCTAACATGAATGCTGCAACAGCTATTTTACTTCCTGATTTTTTGAGTGCTTTAATAGGGCTCATACACTGTCCCTTATGTGAAAGCCAAAGTATTCCCATGCTTCATATTCGTTTAGCCTTTGTCCCTGAGATTTTCCAGGATTTAAATAATGATGATCTATCATTAGGATAGGCCTGTGATGGCTAACCTCCGGCACTCCAGCTGTGGTAAAACTACGACTCCTAAAATGCGCACTTACTTGGCTGTTCTCAGAACTCCATAGAAATGAATGGAGCATGCTGGGAGTTGTAGTTTCACCACATCTGGGGTGCCGGAGGTTAGTCCATCAATATTAGATTGGTGAGGGTTCTGCCACTGGCACCCCAACAATCAATTGTTTGAAAGATCTGAGTGCTGCACCCCTTCATTGATTACAGTGCCCTGTACACTCAGCACATACATGTAGAAGTGGCTGTGCAGGATATTGCAACTGTGAACAAATGAATCTTTTTCATGGCACAATATGGAAGAATTAAAAGGCTTGAGCATTATTTTGATTGTTTAGCTCAAGTTTTTACCCTCCCAGATAACCTTTTTGAGAAAATAAAAAAGGCTGTTAATTGTATAAGGCCAGAATAGCTATTCCAAGGATCATGTGACTTTAACTCTCTTAAGCTATACCCTCATTTGTAATTCGGTATTCTGTGCCTGGCCCTCATTGACAACAGACACAGCAATCAGACTCAGACCTGAATTCAGCCACAACCCAAACCTGAACTTGAAAACTTCAAGTCCGCTCATCCCTAGTCACTGGTATCTGGAGGGAGTCCCTGGCTGCATTCTGGAACATTTAGATACATGCTTGTCCCTAGCACAACAGGAGTAGGAGAGAAGTTTTAAACCCCTTCTTTCACTCCAGCTCGTACGGATCCTTCCTATTTTGCACTCTCTGTTTTAGCTGGATTTTGATCTACTGCAGGATCCATAGCAGCTTCTATGGCTGCTACGGTGATAGTTCCACCACTGATCCAAGCAGTTTTTTTTCCAAGCATTTACTGGAGCACAGATTGCAACATGCAATGGACCAAGTGTACTTCTACAAACAATGTACTGGAGTTTTTGCTGGAATTCCCCTATAAAGTATACAGAATTATATATTTTCAAGTATTACATGCTAGAGAGAATTGTGAACAGGATGTCAAACAACCATTGTCATCATGACCATAAAAGAGAGGTTTTATTGTACTTGCTGAGATGACAAATGTGTAACTGCTTCAAACAGGTGGTATACAGCTCTGTAAGGGTAGCATACATCCTCGAAGAAGGTTGACGTCCTTACTGAGTAAATATATACGGCATTGAAACAGGAACTACAAATACATAAACAAACATGAAAGTACAATGGTGAAATATTAGTTATGAGGGCACTTTCACAGGAACACATTTCAGCGTCAAATATTAGAGACCTTTAGATAACTGAGTTGCCCCAGATTTCTCTATAACTTGCATGATACAACAGTGTGAAATTGAGACAAAACCTGAAGTCTGCTGATATGTTCTTACTAACAATTTAGTTGTCTTTGTCTCATAGCTTACATCATTGCTGTGGGAACCTGCTCAAAGCAAATGTTAGCAGAAACGAGGGATTATTTACCAAAGGAAATGTAGCAGAACATCTTGTGTAGTTAAATCTATTGTCAGCATTAACCTCTAAAAATAACTTTGGAATCAACATTTTACTTGCATTTCATTGTAATTCCATTACTAACTATCCGAGCACACAATGGTTAAAAAATCCACTTGCAGGTTGCTTGTGGTCATTTCAGCATACTCTGTTATAAATTGGTGAAGGAGTGCAATAGATTTGTCAAGATGCAGTCTGATATGCAAGCAGCATGTTATAGAGCAGGAGGGGCTAGGTATATTGATGTAAAATTTAGATTTAAATCCCTGTTAATTAACCTTGGGCATAAAGGGCATCTGTCAGCACATTGGTACCTATGAAACTGGCTGACCTGTTACATCTGCACTTGGCAGCTGAAGGCATCTGTGTTGGTCCCATGTTCATATGTTCCCACATACCTGATAAAAATGATGTTTTAATATATACAAATGAACCTCTTGGAGCATCCATACTTTCTCTTCTTTAGAGATAACTTCTCAGCAGTCAGCTCATTATCATCACAGGCAAGGTTACTTTCTATGTAATGGCACTATTGGGAACATGTACAGCTCCATGACTTTGACCAAAAGATGTTTAGTTTTTGCTTGGAGTAACTCTTTAAAGGGGTTTTCCTACAATCATTTTAATAAAGTGCCCACAGCCTGCAACTGAAACTGAAGATTTCTACTTATCTGCTCCACACTGATCTGGTCCTCTTCTGTCTCCATCTTCTGATCCCCAAGGCGTTTACATCTAGCTAGCCATAGGCATGGTCACATGCACTGCTCCAGCCAATGACTAGCTTCAGTGGTGGGTAATCCGCAACTATAACCAGTTGTGGACCACTGCATTTAACATTGAACATCCTTGCAGAATTAGCAGCTGGGCAGAGATTGTGCATCTGTGGGAGCGGGTAGCCCATCGTCAGTGTCCCCATAGAGAAGGCAGAGATGTTTTTACCATCGCTGTATATACAGTGCTCAATAAGTGCTGTATATACAGATCAGACAGCAGAAATGCTGCTTCCTGCTCGGGTCCCAGGATCCGTGTAGCTGCACGAGCTGCTGGGTCTTAACAGACCCAGATCAGCTCTGTAGTAAGGCTCAACAGCCTAGTTAAAACCTTTGGAGGCTGTATTCCCCTTGTAACTGAGGCTAATTTGTCAGTCCAAGTTACAGGGAAAATCATCAATACAAAAAATATATAGTTATAATGCCACCCCCCTCTCCCAAAGGTCTTGTATTACCCTATGGGAGGCCCAACGTGTAATTGATCTGTTAGCAATGAATAAAACCACCCAACTGATGATGATGTATTTGCATGTAAAGTTCTGGCTTATATTTGCAGTTCATCTAAGGGAATCAGAATAGAGTTCTTTCTGCAATTCAAAATTGACAAGGAACATGTGGAAAAGTCACTTAGGAAGCAGCTAAGTAGATGCAAATTATGAGCACAACATTAGACAATGGACCTCTGCTAATCCTTTTCTAAAACATTAGTTGCAAATGAACTGGCACCGTCAAGCTGAATTTGATTAACTGAGTGTCTGATGTAAAAGTTCCCTTTTGGCAAAAGAAAACCTCTATTTTAATTTCCTCTCCATCTCCAAGAAACCATCCAGTTTATAAATGCAATCTTCCTGAAATAAATAATGAAACATGAAAGACTAATGATGCATTGCTACAAAAAGACTATTTTCCACAGGGAATAAATCAAAACCATTTATTAGGGTACAGTTACATGAGACAGGCTTGTTGCAGTAATTTCTGCAACTGTCTCGTTCATCATATTAGGGTTTGTCGAACCCTTATCATAACCATGCAGACACATTCAGATATATGGAATGAACTTTCCACTGAAGCATATTCTGCAATAAATCTGCCACCTGTAAATATACAGTAAGATATATCATTAATAGAAATATACAGTAAGATATAACTAATATACATGAGATAGTTAATTCTAAGTAAATTGAATTTGTCTAGAATTTCGCAAGAATTCGGATTCTGGCCAAATCTTTAACCCCTTAGTGACCACCAATACAACTTTTTATGGCGATCACTAAGGGGCCTTAGGCTGGGCTGTTTCCTTTTCACGGTGGCCCGGTCTAAGAGCTCCTGCTCTAAAAGCTTGGACCGGCAGGAGTGCCAATATGGGCTATTTAACTCCTTACACGCCACTGACAATGGTGCCTGCCGCATGTAAGCGGTGACAGAGGGAGCAGACTTCCTCTGTCTCCCATTGGCGCACCGCAAATGCAATCTCATGTGATATCGCAATGACTGTAATGACTCACACTACACAAAAAAACGTAATAACAAGCAATCAAAAAGCATAATTTACCCCAAAATGATACCAATGAAAACTACAAGTCGTCCCACAAAAATCAAGCCCTTGCATAACTCCATAGAAAGAAAAATAAAAAAGTTATGGCTCTTGGGGAGCAGCAATGCAAAAACCCCCTTTTAAAAAAAGGCGTTTTATTGCACAAATGTAGTAAAACGTAAAAAAAAAAACTATATTTTGTATAGCTGTAATTAGGGAAGGGCAAATCGACTTTGGATGAAACATCTCATCTGAACCAATACATTAAAATACTGTACGGAGCGCTTGCTCCGTACAGTATTGGACCGAAGTTTTACGCGAATCGCTCATCCCTAGCTGTAATCATACTGATCCAGAGAATAAAGATATCATGTTATTTATACTGAAAAAAGAACACCGTAAAATTTATAACGTGAAAACTCACTGCCAGTATTGCTGTCTTTCCCATCTCCCTCCCAGAAAGAGTTAATAAAAGTTAATCAGAAAGGTATGTGTACCCCAAAATGACACCATTAAAAACTACAACTTGTACCGCAAAAATACGCCCTCATACACTCATACAGCTATATAGACGATCAAATCTGCCAACCAATTTGTTAGAATTGGGCCTGAAACAAATCTCAAACAATTTTCTCATCTCTACTGTTAAAATTTTTTACAGGGTAACTCCACCGACAATTGAAATTTCAGCTGTGGTAAAGTTGCCTCAAGTAATAATGAAAAAGTAGGTGAGGCATAAGAGCATGCCGTCTGTATTGATATCTAGCATATCAAGATTAGGGAGCTCCCATTTCTGTAATAGGGTTGATCCACAGAAGCTGTACTAAATGAAGCAGTTTATTATTCAATAAAAGACAATTAGATTAGATGGCTGTCACGTCTGCTAAGTTTTAGGGGGAGATTTATCATCTCCCTGTGCCAGAAAACTGGCATTAAAAAGTCACAGTTTTAAAAGAACAGTTTTAGGCTAGGGCTACACGCCGATGCAACAGTAAGTCGTGCGACACATAGTGCACAACTACACAACGACAGTTGTCGCGCAACATTAATGTTGCAATAATGTCACGCCACAATTGTTATAATGGAAGTCTATGGTGTCGCACTGCGACATGCGACATTTCGCAGTGCGACACCATAGACTTCCATTATAACAATTGTCGCGTGACATTAGTGCGACATTAATGTCGCGCAACAACTGTCGTCGTGTAGCCCTAGCCTTACACTGTGGAAGGGGGCGTGGCAAGGGTAGGAAGGGCTGAGATCATTCACAGTTACAAATATATCTTCATTTATGCCAGTTTTCTGGCACAAATGAAGCCAGAAATCTATGGCAGCTCAGAGCTTTGCCTCGTCATAAAATTAGGTACATCTTCTGGCAGCACGTTTAATCCCTCAGATCCCATGGTCAACTTTGACCACTGTATCTATGAGGTGTTTCCCTGGGATCACTACGCTCCCAAGGCTCCCCCATCAGAGGATTTCAGTTGCTGTTGCAGCCTCAGGCTTTCTGCAGGCTGTGAGCATGTCACAGCAATGTTCTTATGGAGCCTCACCTGTCGCTCTATAGGAACATAGAAAATCTCCTATTGCAGTCTATGGGAGAAGCAATCTGATGATCACATGTTCAAGCCACCTTGAGGGGTATGTAACAAAAAAGGAAAAGCATTTTTAAAAATATACAAAAATAAAAATAAATGTTCAAATCACCCCCCTTTCACCGTGTTAAAAAGAAAAATAAATATAAAATAAAGATCATAGGCATATGGCCCAAAACTATTAAAATATAAACATATTTATCCTGTACAACGAATGACATAAAGGGAAAAAAATCAAAATGGCCAAATCACCTTTTTTTCGTTGATTCATATACAAAAAAGAATAAAAAGTGATGAAAAAGTCATACACATCCCCTCACACAGCTCCGTAGACATAACTATGAATAAGTTACAGGGGTCAGAATATGGTGCTACATAGACATAATTAACTTTTTCCAAAGTTTTTCTTTTTCAGTATTAAAACACAAGTCACACTATATAAATTTGGGATTGCTGTGGTCTCACTGACCCAGAGAATGACATTACATAGGTCATCAATATCAGATAGGCGGGGTTCCGACACCCCGCCAATCAGCTGTTTGAAGAGGAGGAGTGCGCCGTGCCAGCACTGCCTCCTCTTCATTGTTTACCTGCTTGCCGTAACATCCGCAGCGGTGAGCAAGTGTAATTACACCTAACGTCCCATTCATTTCAATAGGACAGCTCGTTCCCATACACTTGTATAAGAGAGATCCATCCCATTGAAATGTTACGGCAGCGGATGTTACGCCGAGCAGGTAAACAAGGAAGAGGAAGCAGTGCTGGCACAGCTGATCGGCGGGGGTGCCGGGTGTCAGACCCCTGCCGATCTGATATTGATGACCTATCTTGAGGATAGGTCATCAATAAATATAACTTGGACAACCCCTTTAAGTATGAATGTCTCCATAGTAGAGGCAGACTTCAGGCACCTGTGAAAAGTTATTTATTCCCAGACAATCCTTTCAGTACAAGCACTAAATATAGCAGCTACACTTTTTATGTTTCTTTTACTCCCATTTAGACTAGCACATGATTCTCTGCATTTCCAGGATATACATATATGGCTTTTCTAACTTTTTCTGGGGATAAAGTAATAGATTTCTTATTGTTATTAAATGTTTTCCACAGGTATATACAGTATTTTTCGATTTATAAGACGCGCCTGAAGACAAGACGCACCCCAGATTTTAGAGTAGGAAAATAAGAAAAAATTATTTTTCATCACACTTCATATCAGACCCCTCATAAATTTCGGGACATCACAACAGACCCCCATATCAGCCCTCCATGTCAGAAACCCATCAGCCCTCCATGTCACACCCCCATCAGACCTCAGATCAGCCCCCATATCACCCTACTGTGCCCTCATATCAGCCCATTCTGCCCCATGAGACCTCAGATCAGCCCCCATATCAGCCCTCTCTACCCCATCAGACCTCAGATCAGTCCATCAGCCCCCATATTAGACAAATGTGGCCCCATCAGACCTCAGATTAGCCCCCATATCAGCCCCCTCTATCCCCATCAGACCTCAGATCAGCCCATAAGCCCCCATATTAAATTAATATGCCCCCATCAGACCTCAGATCAGCCCATAAGCCCCCATATTAAATGAATATGCCCCCATCAGACCTCAGATCAGCCAACCCAGCCCATAAGGATAAAATAAAAACCTCTCTTACCTGTCCTGCGCCGCAGCTTCGCTCCGGGTCCGGCGCTCCTCTGGCTTTTAAGGCCGGCGCTGCACTGTCACCTTACTGTGTGCAGCGCCAGGTCATAGTGCGCGCACTACGTCATGACGTTGTACACGGTCAGGACAGTGCAGAGCCGGCCCGGAGAAGACAGAGGAGCGCCGGACCCTGAGCGGAGCTGCGGAGCTGCGGCGCAGGACAGGTAAGAGAGGTTTTTATTTTATATCACAGTATGGAAAAAATATCCTGATGAAAATACCAGCCAAAAAATTCAAGAAGTCACAGAAATGCTGGAGATAAAACTTAGCTTTTAATAAATAGCTAAAAAAATGATAATCAAAAAATAAACATATATACAGTGTGTACAACCAGTACACAATAACCTATAGGCTGACAGAAAGTCAGCAAGTCTCACAAATCTGATATACAAGTACGGTAACAAGGGAGAGAAAGAGTATACAGTGGTGGCAGGAGCGGGAGGGGAAAAAGAGGGACAGAAGAAACGTCCCTATTAATCACCTAAGATTAACCCTTACCCAGGGGAATCTCCTGATGGTGGGGACCCCCTGGTCTCGTGCCTAAACAAACTCTCCCTGAAATCTCCCTATTAAGTAAGAGTGCAAAGGAACCCAACGCATTTCCCCTCAAGGAGGTTCATCAGGGGTAAGATAATGTAAAGCAATTCCTCATAGGAAGAAATTAGAAATACAAAGTGAGGAGTAATGATACAGTAACCGAAAATGACAGCACTGATGATTACCAAAAAACAACAACAATAGAGATGTGGCCCATAGATAAGTTGCCACAATCTGTAGGGCAGATATTGATGTAATGCCCACAGAGCCAACACAGACCAGCCAGACATGCAGTAGTAAGTATGCAAAGTGTATACAATTGTCCCCAATTCGGAGGTAGATAAAGATATCAATAAGTACAAATGGGTTGGTCGTAGGACCTCTTACGTGACACAGATGCAGGGCCAGAAAGATAGTCAGCCGAGTATAAATAAGTGCAGCATAAGAGGAAGTTAGTGGGTGGTAGATGCGGCTGTACTTACCACATGTGGGAACCGGCAAGAAATAAAGCGCTGACCGGAAGTGATGAGTCACACATCCGCCCTGTGGAACGCACGCGAGCTTGTGTGTGTCAAAGTCCAGGAAGACACGCAAGCAAAAAGGATGGGCCACAGGAAACCAACAGTTGGAAAAAATACCAATAATCCCTATAATTTTATCCTTATGGGCTGGGCGGGCTGATCTGAGGTCCAGGGTTGCCAACCAGAGCTTTTCTTTTTTCTGGACAACTTATCCCGAAATCACGGACGGCCAACATTTTTTACGGACAAATTGGAAAACCATAATGAATTATGAAGATTATAAGTGATACATGTCTATAGCTCAATATACTGATAATATCTCATTACCATAATTTACTGTAAGCTCTAAAATAATGATAATTACCACTAAATTAATTTAGTCAAGTACCAGCCCTGCTGAGGTCTGATGGGGGTCCGGCACCTTATACATTCAAGTATTCGCTTTATAAGATGCACCACAATTTTCCTCCTACTCTTGGGGGGAAAAAAGTGAGTCTTATAAAGCAAAAAATACGGTAATACTAAGATCCCTAGGGAACCACTGAATTGTGTATTAGGCTACTTAGAAACACTTTTGGTTAGAGAATCTACCAAAATAGCCATCTCGAAAACACTGTATGGAGCGAGGAAGTTGATACCCTCGCTATGGCTAGACCCGACCCCTCCTACATTTGGAACCTTCATAAAAAGGGTCCAGAATCTCATCAAATTAGAAAAAGGGATTTGTCTAAAAAGAGGAACTATTAAGAAGTATAGGGCACAATGGGATTCCTGGATTGAATATGATGGGTTAGCGGAGCTGAGGATGGATACCCACTGAAATGCTGATGGGAATGTTATGCCCTAATGCTCATATATACTTTATAATTTACCTGACTTCCAGACTTATTAGTGGCCGCATCCTTCTCGGGTTGTTCCCCTTTGTTTGCTGCTGAGTGGGTCATGCTGCACAGGGGAGGGGGGAGTTGAAGTTTGGGGGGTGAATTTCAATAAAAACAATCTGAGTTAAAAAAAAAAAATGTTTTCCAGTTATTAAATGCATAGTGCATTGCATATTTTGAAAATGTCAGGAATTTCAGAAATTTTATTCCAATAAATATGGTTTAAGTTCCATCTTAAGAAAAAGCCAGAAGCCAGTAAATTTTATTACTAATTTATTGGCCATTTAAAGAGGAGTCTGAGTATGAATAAATGCAGGGGTCGGTCAGAAATTTGGATTACGTACTCCACAGCACTGCTTTATACCACCTATTTATTGGCTTAGTTTACTCAAAAAAAAAAGACAATAATTTTTGACATGCAATGTTACTTTTAAGTCCACTTTTCATGAATCCAGTATCCCTTTCCATGCCACGGCATAAACAGTCAATGCCATATGTGGCATAAGGCATGTACACCAGTTTTTTGGAGAAAATTGTGCCAGAATTCTGGCATATTTTCAACAGTATATCGGCTCCAATGTATTTGGTAACTTGCTCTACTTTGTGAAGATTATTGCTACGTATGTGTAAACTGTAATTTGTAATTTAACCATCGGCATATCATTCAATGCATAGATAACATGGCTCATTTTCAACAATCTCTGGAAAATTCTATGAGACAATATTTGAGCTGACAGTTGAATAGAGAATTGCAGTAAGAAATCAGAAATACAGGTTATTGGGCAGTTTCAACTCGGGAAGCAAAAGAATAATATGGCGTGGGATTGTTCGCATTGTGCTTCTTTCATTTGTATAAAAATAGATCATCAGTAGAGTAATCCGACTGGATAATGTCAAACATAAAAGAGCAGAGTAGTTGAAGGGCGAGATGAAGCAAGCCATGGCATGAGCTTGATAAACAAGTTCAGTGTACCTAAAACAATACTTAGCATGCCCAATTATGCATATTTCTAGCGAATGCGTCCCGGAAGCGTTGGCCTCTTTGGATTGTTGCAGTGTTAATCACTGTGATTTTGAGAGGTAGAAAATCCTTCAAAGACATCTGTTGTAGAGGCCGATATTCTCAAAGGGAATGTCTACTTCAGAAGCTTGCTAAAATGATCCAAGATATTATCTTCCTTTGAATGTATTACCTTTATGTCAAAGTGTTGATACTAAGTGATTGAAGACCAAATAGATCAGTCGCTACATCAATGGGAACTTCAACTATTTGCCAGTACGGGTAGTGATAGTCACTCCAGGATTGGCATTTTCTCAGCTTAGACGGTGGCACACCTTAAAAAGCTACTCCAGCACTGCAGATTTGGATGCAAACTGGCCACAACCAGCTTTATTGTCACTTTTACAGCAGTCACAACATAAACCATAAATAAATCCTAGACCGTCTGGCCACTAACTACACAGTAGTTTTCCTTCTCTATTGGAATCTGGGTATACCACCCAGCTCTCCAAAACACAACTCAGTGCCTACCCCACACAAGGTTGGAGGCTCCCACAGGCCTTGGCATAGCCTGCTTCTTCCCCAGCCTGGGAGCCCTGTTTGAGGAGCTCTGCCCATACTTCACTGTTCTCCTCAGCTAGCTAGGAATTATCTTCATTACCAGCCTAACTGATGCAGACTGAGGGAAAACCCTATTTCCCAGCTTTTCTTGTTCTCACCCAGCTTCCTCTGGGCGAGATACACCATTTTAATAGCACTCATATGGCCCTCTGGCAGCTCCACTGCGACAATAGACTGAAGCGGATGATTTTGGAAATCTTTGTGAAAAGGGCAAACTATTCCTGAGACAGTAAGATCTCCACCATGTAATTCCTCAATTGCTCAAAATGCTAAGTATGCCACTCAAATAATATATTTATATTGAATGCATTGCAAGTTGCTAATTTTATTGTATGGTTTCCAACATTCCCGTATACACTATGTATGTAGAAGTACATGGTTTGGATCACCAACCATTCCCACCTCTCTTTGGCAGGTTGGTTTTAAATATCACTCCTTAGGATCCAGCAGCAACACATGACACTTTTCTCCGTTACCTAACACTCCGGAAGAGCATGAACAATAATCCAAGGAATATCAGTTCTCCATTGTTCTAATCAGTGTGTTACTTTTCTATGTAATGGACACCACCCTATGAAGCTTTTATTCCTTTAGCTCTTCCTAGGTAATTTAAACTTTGGCGGTAAGGGTCCTATTAGACAGGAAGATATTTTTCCCATTAATGAGTAGCAATCAAAGCACATTCAATTACACGAAACCATAAGCGCTAAATAGTATCACTGTTTGCTTGTTCTTGTCATCGTTCCTACATAATTTACATTGCCAACGACTGGCAGATTTCTGATTTGACAGGTGGACTTTATGGAGACGAACTATAAGCCTTCAGGCAGGTTTACCTGACCCAATTACTTATCATTCATTGTTCGATAACTGCAAGCGAGTACATGCAACCATAATTTCTGCAATTCGTACCATTATACGAAAATTCAAGTGATAATCACTGTGTCTAATAGGAGTCAGGCTATTTTATAATACTGTAGACTATTCTCCATTCTTATTATGGAAGTTGTGAGAAAATGCATGTTTTTCACGTTCTAATAAATTGAATTAGAAGTTGAGGAATCCCATGTTGGAACAAGCTTTTAAAGCAGTTGTATGAAGTGTGACAGAGTGTCTGGAGAAGTAGTGGACGGGGTCTATGTGTGCTGAAGGTTCCTCACTTCTGTCATTTAAAAAGGAACCAGGGAAATGTTCAGCAGAGGTCTATGCAGACTTCTCTGCAATTTGGGTTTCTATAAAACCCGTTTTCAGGGCCTGTGTTAGTGGAGTGGGGAGAGAAGGGTGGGCCCCCACTCCACCCGGACAGTCCGGGATTTGGGCTGTCAGGTAATCAGTCCTCAGGTGTGCCAGCCTGATAGAAGGCTGAGAATGCAGACACACTCTCTCACACTCTGCCTGGGAACAGAACTGCTTGGAGTCTCTGAGAGCAAAGTAAGTGGTGCAAACAGCGTGGTTATGTTTGGTGCCCAGTGTTGGGCCGGTACCAGGTTAGTTAGGAGTTCCTGATTGTATAGTTAGAGCCAGACAGGCATAGGATTTGTTTTGTGTATTTTTATTTTTTGTACCACTCACTGACAATAAATCTGGTCAGTTAATAAAAAACTGATGTTGCTTGGAATCTGTGCCTGATAAAGTGTGCCCGTCGACCCAGGAGACGAACACCCTGCTACACAACCCCTTACAGAAGCTATAGCTGGAATGGTGAAATCTGCTGTAAATTTCACAACTTGAACTGGATGATGCCTGTACTACAGGTCAAGCCTGCTGCTCATGTTTTGTTCATATGTAGTTGGCAAATATGATTTATTCATGTGTGCCATGATTACTTGGCTATGCTCCCATTTAAAGAGGAAACACAACTTTTCATACAAGGGGGTTGAACACAGTCACAGTGTTTCTTAAATGGGAAAAGAAAACCACAGGACTACCAGAACTATTACGAGCTATATTGGGCCTAAAGGTAGACAATCCCATTTAGAGCTAACCATTTTTCACTAGGATCTATTTTGTAAGGATCAAAGGTACAACAAAGTCATATAACCTTATACCTCAGCCTGCCATCACATTTTTTGTTGGACATTCCCAATACATGCAGCATTATCCTTGACATCCAAATGACTGACACTAGGACATGGCCCTATGGCACTGTTATAAGTGGGATCTGCTGAGTTTTGGTTAAGTCTATGATGTATAGATGAACAGAGCTCTACTGATTATAAGTCCTGCATGTACAGCTAAAAGAGGACAATCACATGCTTTGAATAGATAGGAGGGCTTTCAGTATGAGTTCTCCTCGAGGGCCCAAGAAACCCCTGTCTGAGTTGTATAGGAATCATACATGTACAGTCATGGCCAAAAGTTTTGAGAATGACACAAATATTATATTTTCACATGATCTGCTGCCCTCTGGTTTTTATGTGTGTTTGTCAGATGTTTTTATCACATACAGAAATATAATTGCAATCATATTATGAGTAACAAAAGCTTATATTGACAGTTAGGATGAGTTAATGCAGCAAGTCAATATTTGCAGTGTTGACCCTTCTTCTTCAGGACCTCTGCAATTCTCCCTGGCATGCTCTCAATCAACTTCTGGACCAAATCCTGACTGATAGCAGCCCATTCTTGCACAATCAATGCTTGCATTTTGTCAGAATTTGTAGGTTTTTGTTTGTCCACCCGTCTCTTGATGATTGACCACAAGTTCTCAATGGGATTAAGATCTGGGGATTTTCCAGGCCATGGACCCAAAATCTCTATGTTTTGTTCCCTGAGCCATTTAGTTATCACCTTTGCTTTATGGCAAGGTGCTCCATCATGCTGGAAAAGGCATTGTTGATTACCAACTGCTCTTGGACGGTTGGGAGAAGTTGCTCTCGGAGGACATTCTGGTACCATTCTTTATTCATGGCTGTGTTTTTAGGCAAGACTGTGATAGAGCCTGGCTGAGAAGCAACCCCATACATGAATGGTTTCAGGATGCTTTACAGTTGGCATGAGACAAGACTGGTGGTAGCGCTCACCTCGTCTTCTCTGAATAACCTGTTTTCCAGATTTCCCAAACAATTGAAAAGGGGATTCATCAGAGAAAATTACTTTACCCCAGTCCTCAGCAGTCCACTCCCTGTACCTTTTGCAGAATATCAGTCTGTCCCTGATGTTTTTTCTGGAGAGAAGTGGCTTCTTTGCTGCCCTCCTTGAGACCAGGCCTTGCTCCAAGAGTCTCCGCCTCACAGTGCGTGCAGATGCACTCACACCTGCCTGCTGCCATTCCTGAGCAAGCTCTGCACTGCTGGTAGCCCGATCCCGCAGCTGAAACACTTTTAAGAGACGTCCTGGCGCTTGCTGGTCTTTCTTGGGCGCCCTGGAGCCTTTTTGGCAACAATGGAACCTCTCTCCTTGAAGTTCTTGATGATGCGATAGATTGTTGACTGAGGTGCAATCTTTCTAGCTGCGATACTCTTCCCTGTTAGGCCATTTTTGTGCAGTGCAATGATGACTGCACGTGTTTCTTTAGAGATAACCATGGTTAACAGAAGAGAAACAATGATGCCAAGCACCAGCCTCCTTTTAAAGTGTCCAGTGGTGTCATTCTTACTTAATCATGACAGATTGATCTCCAGCCCTGTCCTCATCAACACCCACACCTGTGTTAATGGAGCGATCACTGAAACGGTGTTAGCTGGTCCTTTTAAGGCAGGGCTGCAATGATGTTGAAATGTGTTTTGGGGGATAAAGTTCATTTTCTAGGCAAATATTGATTTTGCAAGTAATTGCTGTTAAGCTGATCACTCTTTATAATATTCTGGAGTATATGCAAATTGCCATTATAAAAACTGAAGCAGTAGACTTTGTAAAAATTAATATTTGTATAATTCTCAAAACTTTTGGCCATGACTGTACACACTAGAAGGGAGATTTATCAAAACTGATGCAAAGGAAAACTAGTTTAGTTGTCCATAGCAACCAATCGGATTCCACCTTTCATTTTCCTAAGGAGCACTGAGAAATGAAAGGTGAAAGCTGATTGGTTGCTATGGACAGCTAAGCCAGTTTTCCCTTATACTAGTTTTGATTAATCTTCCCCTATGCATGTTAGAGACAATGCATTCACTTGTTTGGGTTATGGTATGCATTACTATGGCATATGTAGTAAAACAAGCTTGTACGCTAAAGTCATCCTGGACTCGAATGCTGATGTCACTTTATGGACTTACAAGGCTAATGTCTAAATTGACTAAACCTGCGAACAATAGCAATAGGAACAAAAATATGAGGAAATGTGGTAATAAGCCCATTAAATACCTGGTGACAGATGCACCTTCATAAAATATATCCACATCAATCTACTATGTCCTTAAGGAACAAGATGTGTTTTTGGATAATACTTTACTTTTAAAATTCCATTTTCTTAAGAGTATGATAAAATGATGTCACTCAACGTTCATTCATATGTCATACATTTAGTCATTTAAGAGTACAATGAGCGTATGGAAAATGAAGGTAGGATTATTATAAATAGTAGATCTATAGATGCAGGCTACTGTAGAAAGGGAATCCATGGTCTAGATTAGGGCTTATAGGCTTGTCACTTTATAATGTACCCTGTGTTATAAGATTGTCTTTGATAGGGGTTTAACTAGAATTTATAGGGCCCCATAGAAAAGTCATGAATTACCTCCTTCTCTCTAATCAATAGTAGTGACAAGAAAAAGAAGTTCAAAGAAAGAGTGAGATCTTCTGTGCAAGGTATGTCCAGAGAACACAAAATCCTGATCCTGAATTGGCCCATACAATCTGTGTCCACTGTAGAAGCTGCTTTGCCTGCTACAGACATAGGTTCTTACAGCAGGACGAACCCTATTACACCAGACATACTACATTGCAGGGTTGATCCTGTTGATTAAAATGATACCTGTCTTGTGAAAATTAGTCTTTTATTCTCCATGCAAATGAGAGCTTTAGTGAACCAAGGGGCAGGCCTTAGTTTACCAGTGCTGGCCACCCCCTTCAGTGTACTGAAGCCCTCATTTGCATAAAGGATAGAAGTCTTTTTTGGGAATGTTGTACTTGATTTTCACAGGAAAGGTATCATTTTAATCAGCAGGATCCACCCTACCAGGCAATATGTCTGGTTTAATAGGGTTAATCCTGATGAAAGGTGCTTGTTAGGCTACATTCACATGACCGTTGTTTTCCCGGCCTCCGAGACGCATATTTTGCGGCTCAGATCGGGACCCATTCATTTCTATGGGGCCTCAAAAGATGCGGACAGCACACCATTGCTCTGTACCGCGACCCCGCAAAAAAAATAGAACATATCCTATTCTTGTCCGCAATTGCAGACAAGAATAGGCATTTCTATGATAGCCGCGGCATGTGCGGTCAACAAATTGCGGAATGTGCATGGGCCGGTATCAGTGTTTTGCGAAAACACAACGGTCGTGTGAATGTAGCCTTATGCTGAGATTTGCATTCTACAATGAGTATGATACAAAATAAGTGCACTACATATGAAGTTTACAGGTATTATCCACAGAAGTTTTTGTTAGATGTTTCTCCTGAAGATAAGTAAGAGACCCACAGAGATTTGCTGGAATTTGTAGGGGAATCTGGCAGCATGTGTTCAGTTTCCCTGCAGATCCACCAAACTAGAGCATGGCCCAATGCCCATGAAATCATTGGGCTGTCCATGTCAATCTCTTTGCAGTTGCTCTCCACAAATAGATAATAAATGGGTGTCTAGAATGAGCTTCCCCTCTACTAACTCTTCTTTAGCTGAGTATAAGAAAATGGTTTTTCCAATCCCATTGTTAAGACAAATAAGCTGCTACTAAAGTGGTATTCAAGCCAAACACATAAATATCTGGTCTCCTGTTGAGCAGTACAAGATGGCCGGTTGTGGCTACTAGGTAGAAGAGAAGCCAGGAAAAGCTGTCTGCTGGCTACCTTATGAATCATTATCTCCATTATATTCTATGAGAATTACGGAAACAGCCAAACACACCATGGACAGGGGCATAGCTACCATGGAAGCAGGAGATGCGGCTCAAACTATGGAAGGGGCCCAGGAGGAGGACAAATGGATTTATTTTCAGGGCTCACGGAGTGTTGAGTGTGGTGCTCCTAGTCCTAGCACTGGTATTACTCTCCCTCTTCTTGTTCTCTGGGCACCTGCACTGCACCCAGTGCACATCTTTAGAACAGGACATAGTGTGCACAGTAGTGCACTATGGCCTGAGCATGTGTGACGTCAGGTCAGTGTAATGGTTGCCTAGACTCAGTAGTGGACAAAGAGTGGAGGCACCTGCGAAAGGAAAAGAGAGTTGTTGTTTTTTTCTTGGGACCGGTCTGAGGTCTGCATTAAGGGGACTGAGTAGGACCCTGTTCAAAAATTTGCTGTGGGGCCCAGCACTACACAATATGGATATGCCCTAAATATCTTTGAAACAAAGATGAAATGTAAATGCAGTCTGCCCTGCCATGTTTCACCCTTTAGAATTCAAGTGGGAAGAGGGGGAAGAAGCACAAGGTTCTGGGTAACGCAACGATACTACTATTTTTTTTTTATACCTCGTTCACAATATACTAAATTGTGTCCCAATTGATCCTTAGTTACCAAAAACCTCAATTATGCTCCGACAAACCTCCAGTAATTGTAGCAATAAATTCTAGAGGTTTTTTTAGCCTTTCTTTTCTTATTCCTAGTGAAACTCCAAAGCGCGAATCCACCATAATCACTTGTCATTCTGAAAAATCCACCTTTAATCACATATGATTCAGCCAAGTCAATCTATTCATGTCTTACTTGTGTAAAACCAGTAATGTATGTGTGAACAGACTGGAAGGTTTTGGCTGTGCTCTGTATAAGATCATGTAAATGCATGCATGTACAACACATCTTGTGCCTGGGATGGGTGGAACAGATTAACATACTTTCATAAAAATCAAACACAAATTATCTGCCCCCTCACTTCCCACCCTGGAAAAGTACTTTTTGTGACAAATGTGCATTTTGAGTGAAGGCAACTTGAGGTTGTGAAATATGTGATTACACACTATGTTTCTATTACCTTTTTAATACGTCTGTATGTCAGTATTTGCATAGCTATATTATTGTTGTTAAAAGACGGTGTCATGGTAGAAAAATGCCTGTGAACTACTGAGCGAATGTTATTTTTATGAAACACGGTAATTATGGATACAGTGTAACACCAAATTACCGGTAGAAGAATGGATTTATAATCAGGGAGGTTATTGTTACTGGTCGTTAAGGGAAACTACAGAGTTCCCCACTGTAATTATTCAGTAAGGAGTTCCTCAATTCATACCCACTTTACCAAGTATTCTGGTGTAAACATAAACTATAGTTAGTAGTGATGAGCGGATTTTTTTTCTATCTCCCAACATCTCTCTCTCTCTCTTACTCTCACTCTCATTAGAAAAATGTTTTGGAATCGAAGCAGCAAAAACTTTAATTCTATAGAATCAGATATTTTTTTTTAAATATTCAGGTTGCATTTTGATTACAGAAGCAATTCACTCATAGTTAGGCATGGTAAATAGGAGTCTTCCTTCTATATTAGGTGGTTGAGACTGTCAAGTTGTTGAATTCCTTGAAGCTGTAGCTTCTTGGCTAACATTTTCTGGGACAATAAGGTTGGTAAGTAATCACCAAGAATTGTATTGGTAGGGGCTGCTTGGCGGAATTATAAAACAGGATGAATTGGCTACTCACCTCACCAATCTTCCATTGCTGACATTCCAGTGCTTACCCTGTCTTCCGCTGGTCTATAGTTGCTTGTGCCTTTCAACATGCAAAAAATAACCACTCAGGCAATCATTGGCCACAATGGGCATTTCCCACTCACTGAGAGGGACCATGAATCATTGACCAGCAGGGACCCAGTAAGCCTCAGAACCGCAGCAGCGTGGAATCTATGAGGTGAGTATTGCTCATTTTATTTTTTTAATCCAATTAAATTTTCTTACATTTTTTTAACAGCTCCAAAAATGCTTGAAATGTGTTGCCTTTACAAGATAACCCCTTCCTATGAATCCAGCTTTGGTGGCCTGCCATGTGTTTCTCCTGCAGAGTGAATTGGGATGGGAAGATATGTAATACATGGCTGAACAGAATTTGCTGGCTCATAGAAGGAAATCCTGAGTGGAGACATATGGACAGGGGTTGTCCTCGTGATACTGACAGATACTAATAGAAGATGTACTGGAAGAGTATTATTGTAGTTTGGTATGCAATACCACCGATATTAGATATGTTTTACAGCTTAGTACAGCTTTTAAAGTATCTCTAGCTGGCAATTATGGTATGCGCTAGTATGGCAGCTGCAATGATATGGAGACTAATAGTACTTTATGGACACTGTATAGAATGAATATACGCTAAAATATTTGACACACATTCCCCTTCCCAACCCCTGGGAGCACACAATAATAGAGAGTTGCACCCTCCTATAATGAGGCATAATTAATTTCCTGTGTTATATATTTTCTTATTTAAGCATATAATAACAATTCTTGTATTGTATAGTGTTCTTTTCATGTTAGCCACAATGTCCTGTGCAATTAATTTAAATTTGGTAAATGTTGCCAGTTGCTTTAAGGACACCATCAGAAACATACAGGTTGTACTATCAGTGGTCTAGGCAAATCAGAGGTCTTCATTTACCTGAAGGCTGACACCCACCTGCTACCCACAAGTTGCTGCATTGGATCAACTTTCACATAAAATGAGAGCCATATTTAGTTAATAATAATGGCCATGCATGGTTGTGCCCTTAATTTCTCAAAAGTATAAATGATGCAGAATTAGCATTCTGTTTTGTCACTTCCATGGACCCACTAAATCTACAGTGTAGGCTTCAGATGGTAAATATAGATCATATCATTACATAATTTTGAAATAAGTGAGTCATTGTTCTTAAGAAGTATAACCCCTTAGTGATGAGTGACGTACTATGTACGTCATGATGTGGTGTTAGTTACCGCATCATGACGTGCATAGTATGTCATGAGCTCCAAGTGTCACCGCAAGTACACATGCGGTGACACTTGCTTGTAAACTGGTGTCACGGACACACCCGGCAGGGGACCAATCACAGTGGTCCCTGCCTTAGAACCCCTGCGATTGGTCGGTCAGATTTGACTGACCAATCGCAGAGTTCAGCAGCGCAGCTCCGATGTCACACGTAAGTAATTAACCCCCCCTTACCCCATTCATTGCCCCCCAATTTCAGGATGGCCAAGCGGTATTAGATTGTCAGCTGTAAAATACAGCTGACAATCTAATGTAACGGCCGACATCGCTGCTGGCAGTGATGTCGGCCGTTTAACCCCTTCCATACCGCGGTCTGTAGGGACCATGGCATGAAAGAGGTTAACAGGGAGGAAGCTCCCTCCCATCAGGACGCTGCTCTGCTGTGGCAGCGTCCCGATGGTTACCATGGCAACTGGATGCCATCCGGCTTGCCATGCTTTATCAAGCCTGACCAGGCTCCTGCTAAAGGCAGGAGCCTGAACAGGCTTAGTGTAAAGTAAAAATACACTGTAGTCAGGGCCGGCCTTAGGGTAGATGGCGCCCTGTGCGAAACTTTCTCTCGGCGCCCCCCCCCCATTTATATATATATATTTACTTAAAGAAGTATGTGTGCCATCCCATCTCCATTATCCCATACAGAAAAATATAGTGACAGTACTAATGTCATACAGTATAGAGCTATAAATAGAGTGTAGAGATATATAGAGTGATATAGGACTGTATAGAGAGCTATAAATACAGCGCAGAGATATATAGTCGAGTAGGACAGTGTATGTATGTGTATATATATATATATATATATATATATATCTACACTGTATTTATAGCTCTCTATACTGTCCTATATCACACTATATATCTCTGCACTGTATTTATAGCTTTCTATATTGTCCTATATCACTCTATTCTCTATATATCTCTGCACTGTATTTATAGCTCTATACAGTCTGACTTTTAATACTGTCACTATATTTTCCTGTATGGGATAATGGAGATGGCACACACATAGCTCACATCACTAAACCCCTCGCTGGTGTTTAATCATGTGTGAGTTATGTGCGCCATGACTGCCATCTCTATTATCCTATACAGGATGGGGCCTTAAGTATATAGTCCCGCTCCCAATTAACCCCCCCCCCCGGTCATCACGTTGTTTGGGGGCACTTACTTACAGCAGTGCAGCCGCTAACTTTCCCCTACCACCCTCTGAGTCCTTCTGCACATGTGTGACGTCAGCCCAGGGCCGGCTCCAGGTTCAGGTGGGCCCTTGGGCGATAAAGTCTCAGAGGGCCCCCTTACAGAGTGATAACTATCTGTGTATAGATAATATAGTAGATGTCCCCTGCAGTCCTTTGTAACTGTAGAGGTAACACAGTGATGGCTATCTGAGTATAGAAAATGTAGTAGTGTTACCTGCAGTCCTGTGTAAAATCACAGATAACACTAGTACTGATAATGTGGTACTACCACAGATCAGCGTCTTGTGCCCCCATCAGACCTCAGATCAGCGTCTTGTGCCCCATCAGACCTCAGATCAACATCTTGTGTCCCCCTTCAGACCTCAGATCAGCGTCTTGTGCCCCGATCAGACCTCAGATCAGCACAATGTGCCCCCATCAGACCTTAGATCAGTGTCTTGTGCCCCATCAGACCTCAGATCAACACAATGTGCCCCCATCAGACCACAGGTCAGCGTCTTGTGCCCCATCAGACCTCAGATCAACATCTTGTGTCCCCCTTCAGACCTCAGATCAGCGTCTTGTGCCCCCATCAGACCTCAGATCAGCGACTTGTGCCCCATCAGACCTCAGGTCAGCGTCTTGTGCCCCCATCAGACCTCAGATCAGCGTCTTGTGCCCCCATCAGACCTCAGATCAACACAATGTGCCCCCATCAGACCTCAGGTCAGCGTCTTGTGCCCCATCAGACCTCAGATCAACATCTTGTGTCCCCCTTCAGACCTCAGATCAGCATCTTGTG
>ONZH01018898.1:0-37903 GCA_900303285.1 Rhinella marina | reverse complement strand
GCCATTATCAGCCTCACCATCCGCTGCTTTGCCTGTTGAAAAATTCACTGCTCAGCATGAAGTTGGAAGCTTTGCACTTGTCACAAGAGAAGGTAGAGGAAGATATGTCGCTTGATAGCCAGAGCACCCTCCGGTCTGTTTCTCAGCGCATATCGGAGGAGGGGGATGAGAATGAGGAGGAAGAGGATAAGAGGAGAATGTCGGCGAGACAGAAGAGGGTACCAATGCTCAGTCCTTCTTAACTCTTGAGAGTGTATGGGCTGAAGAGGAGGAGGAGGAGGAGGAAATGGAGAGTCAGGCCAGTGAGGAAAGGGAATTCTTGCATGTTGGGACTCTGGCGTACATGGCAGACTTCCATGTTAGGTTGCCTATCCCGTGACCCTCGCGTTAGAAGAATTTTTTCAAACACCGATTACTGGGTGTTCACTCTCCTGGACCCACGGTACAAGCAGAACCTTTCAACTCTCATCCCTGTAGAGGAAAGGAGTATGAAAGTGAATCAATATCAACAGGCCCTGGTGCACAAGCTGAAACAATCCTTCCCATCTGACACCGCTAGCGGCAGAGGGCGTGCTTCTGTGGGCCAAGTAGCGGGGGAGAGGAGGCGAGCAGGCAGCTTGTCCAGCACTGGTAGGGGAACGCTCTCCAAGGCCTTTGCCAGTTTTATGTCACCCCAGCAAGACACTGTCACCTGTCCCCAGTCTCGGCAGAGTAGGGGTGAGCTTTACAGAAAGATGGTAAGGGAGTACCTAGCTGACCATACCAACATCCGGACCGATCACTCTGCTCCATACAACTACTGGGTTTCAAAGCTGGACACGTGGCCTGAACTGGCGCTGTACACCTTGGAGGTGCTGGCCTGCCCTGCCGCTAGCGTGCTGTCAGAGCGGGTATTCAGTGCAGCTGGTGGCATCATCACCGATAAGCGTACACGCCTGTCAACTGAAAGCGCTGACAGGCTGACACTTATTAAAATGAACAAAGCCTGGATTTCCTTGTCGTCTTTGCCTAACGCTGACCCAAAACGCAATTTTTTAGAGGGCCAACTAGCACTCTTTTATGACAATTTTTCCGGAGGGCCACGTACAGGCCCTCTCTCCAAACAATTTTTCCACAGTGTCAACTACAGACACTGTAAAACAATGTTTCAGGAGCGTCAAACAGACAGTCCAAAACAATTTTTCAGGAGGCGCAAGTACCGACATTTAAAAAAAAAATTTTTTTGCTGAGGGTCGACTTTATGTACTCCGAAAAGAAAAAAATTTTTGGAGGCTCAACAAAAGCCATTTCCCTGCATTCTCAGTCGGACAAAGTCATTGGTGGTGTAACCGCCATGCTGTGTCAGGCTAAATTTTTGGGTGCTTCACCAGCTACCGCATACTAACTCAGTCACTCTGTTGTCACCGCCACCATACAGGGCCACGAAAAATGTTTATGTGGTTCGCCTGCTCCCGCAGTGGTTTGCACTATGTCAGCCAGGGGCGTAGCTATAGGGGAAGCAGTGGAAGCAGCTGCTTTGGGGCCCAGACCCACAAGGGGCCCCCCTCAGGAGGGAGACTAAAAGATTTTGTCATGGCCCCCTCAACAGTATTATACAATGACATTATATACAGTGACACTATAGGAAACGGATGGAACGCCTGTCAGGCCTTGTCTGGGAGAGCTCAATCTTGACTAGCCACAAGAGTGAGGGTTGCATGTGAGTTGGGGGTTGCAAAGATGTTTCTGGGGGGGCCCCGGTCAAAAATTTGCTGTGGGGCCCAGTTAGTTGTAGTTACGCCACTGATAGCAGCCCAAGTCTGCACATTCCCTTTTTTATCTCCAAGTGATCTATACTGCACGTCACGTAAAAAGATACGTTCTTTTGCTGTCAGTGATACAAATCCATTTAATAAAATCCTTTCTTTCTCTTTAACTGATCTATACTGAACGTCACTTTTAAAAATACGTCTTATTTCTCTCTCTCCAAATTATTTTTCCGGAGGACCACATACAGGCCTTCTCTCCAATCAATTTTTCCGCAGGGCCACATAATGCGATAGACGGGAATCGAACCTGGGTCAACTGCTTGGGAAGCAGCTATGCTCACCACTTTACCACCAACAGCCACAGCAACTGATAAGAACAGATTTTTTTTTTTTTAAAAGCCCGAGGAGCGTGCTTACAAAAACCAAGTGCAACAATATCGTTCAGCGTGCCACACAAAAACGTGCCCAAGGCTACGGTCCATCGCAGGCCCTCTTCCAAAGAAGAAGGGCCCCCCAGAACCTTCCTCATCCCTCCGGGCCAGAAGGCACCTGCAAGGGACTCGGACAAAATGGTGACTCCCAGCCGAAGCCGGGTGTACACCCAAATGGGCAACCCTCAGCCGAAGCCAAGGGTACGCCCGTCTGTGCTCCGGCTTTCTCTCCCAGGTGCTACCCCGGGTGAGTCAGCACGGAGCTCAACAACAGGCTGGTCTCCCCCCGGAAGGGGAGACCATGGGGTTTGCAGGGGAGTGCGGAACCAGGATGGCCACACACACACTCCCCCTAGACCTCAAGGGGGTTACCCGTTAGGGCGCCATAACCCTCAAAATCCTGTGACACACAAACGTGGAAAGTGAACACACACTGATAAGAACAGATTTTTTGATTGAAAACGTCTTTATTACAATCAAATCGTCACTACATACATACTTAGTACTGCGACACAGCGCAGGCCACGAGGCAGCACTTAATAAATACTTACAATCGTCGCTCTTTAGCATGGTATTGTCATGTAAAACACAGGCTAACCTACGCTATACATCACAATACATGCTACACTAGCATACCTATTCAATCACGATAACACAAAAGAACCTTTCAACAAAGCATTTAGACAGTGATGAGGGGTGGGACAGTGATGAGGGGTGGGATAAGAACAGATACTAAACTTGATGTAAGCCAACATTTCGACAATCGATAACCCGAAAAGGGGCCGCCGTCAAGCCCAGCGTTCGGCCACCCTGAGCATTTCTCAAGGAGACAGCCTCCAGGCCCCGGCCACAATTCATGAGCACGCCTGCTGTATCTCTCTCACCGACGACTGGAGAGACAGGCCGTCCCCACCATCATGCTTTTCTTCGGCCTTCCTTTCTGCATAGCTCCGCCAACTTCTGGACACACCCCTTTCCTCCCACATACGTGACGTCCTGGTGCCGAAGCGTGCCTGTCTGAAAGACACATAGGGAGGAGTGAGTGAAGCCATGATGACAGCTGATTTCTTCCTGTTTTCTCCTCTGGGCTCCCTCAGTGTCACTCGCTCATTTTTTTGTCACCGCCGCCATACAGGGCCATAATAAATTTTGATGTGCTTCGCCTGCTCCCGCAGTGTCACTCGCTCACTCTGTGGTCACCGCCATAGTGGTTTGCACTATAGCAGCCCAAGTCTGCACATTCCCCTTTTTCTCTCCAAGTGATCGATACTGCACGTCACGTAAAAAAATACGTTTTTTTGCTCTGTGATACAAATCCATTTCATAAAATCCTTTCTTTCTCTTTAACTGATCTATACTGAACGTCACTTTTAAAAATACGTCTTTTTCCTCTCTTTCTCTCTCTCCAAACTATTTTTCCGGATAGGTGCCGTATACGGTATTAAACTGAGAAGAATGCATACAACACATGACAACCGTACTGGTTGATGCTAAATTTTTAAGTTGGGGTCCTGCGTCGTCATTCGAACTCCATCCAGCTGTTGTCACCACCACACACACTAGCCCAGGGGGCACTCCTCTGGCTCTTCCAGCTCAACCTCCTTCCCCCAGCCTGCCCCCCACCTACAGGCCCTCTCTTCAAATAATTTACCCGGATAGGGGACGTATTAGATTTTGAACTGATAAGAAGAACAGATTTTTTTTGGTTCTTCTTTTAATTGGCTCCAGACCTGTCATAGGCAGAGCATGGACACGTCCCCTTAGCTGCAGTAGAAAAGACACTCCCCTGGCCAGAGCAAGCTCTTTTTCCTTTCCTTGTGTGTTCGAACAATCCATGAAATATATGGTCCCAATATAGGGGATGTATACGATTTTAAACTGAGAAGAATCGATACCACACATGCCCCACTAGTTCAAGCTCAATGTTGACAGCCATACCAGTTGATGCCAAATTTTTAAGTGGGGGTTCCATCACTACCAGCCTAACCACCACCAGCATGCGCAGGTATACGAGTGCTAAACACTATGGAACCAAGGCCGCCGTTCCCCTCATGCGGGTCCCACTACTGCTCCTTCCCCTGTGTCACTCACTGCCTCTGCGAGTCAACCCCCAGCCCAGGACCCTGGCACGAGCGCCTCCCGCTGGAAAACCACCCCTTCGCCTCCATGATCCTCCACACTGTCCACCAATGTGTCCCTGCGCAACGTTCAGCTGTCATTACAGCAGACGTTAGAGCGCAAGCAGAAAAAATAGTTCAGCCCACCTATATGCACAAGCCCTAAACGTCCACATACGTCGTGTAGCTCGGTCAATGTGTAGTTGCAGCCATACAGGGCCACGCTAAATTTTTCCTGTGCTCTACCTGCTACCGTTGTGTAGCTCGGTCAATGTGTAGTCACAGCCATACAGGACCACGCTAAATTTTTCCTGTGCTCTACCTGCTACCGTCGTGTAGCTCGGTCAATGTGTAGTCACAGCCATACAGGGCGACGCTAAATTTTTTATATGCTCTACCTGCTACCGTCGTGTAGCTCGGTCACTCTGATTGAGTCTGACCCTGGGGCCGCTCATGTACTGCCCACTTGGAGGATTGCGGGGGCCTACCTCGGTCACAGTTTCTCAGACTTACTATGCCTCTTCCTCCAACCCCTCCTCCTCCTCCTTCGAATTACCATCCGTGCTTCACCTAATGCTACCTCAGTCTAACTCGGTCACTCTGTTGTCACCGCCATGCTGCGTCAGTTTAAATTTTTGGGTGGCTCACCTGCTACCTCATCTAACTTGGTCAATTGTTGGTGTCACCGCCATGCTGTGTAAGGGTTATGCCTGCATCGTGTGGCTGGGGATAGGAGAGCAGTGCCAGCATGGACATGGGTGATGGACCTTCGTTGCACCTAGTTGGGTGCTTTACTAACATGTGATGGGCATGTGCCTTGCCCATCTTGGTCTGGGTCAGCACAATTGTCTTGAGGGTAACCACCAGGCTGTTGCAGGAGAATTTGGGGTAATGGTGGGATTAGGCAGCCTCAGAGGCATCCATGCATGCTGCCCCTGCTGTTTCCTGTCCATTTCCGTGGTGTTTCCATCATTTTCTGATGTGTCCAGGTTTTCACCCAGCCTTCCCTAGGCAGAGCCTTGGTCCCCTGCAAAAAATGCTCGAGTCTCCCATTGACTTCAATGGGGTTCGTTACTCGAAACGAGCACCCGAGCATCTGGAAAAGTTTGTCTCGAATAACGAGCACCCGAGCATTTTAGTGCTCGCTCATCTCTATTGCTAATTCATTTTTTTTCTATTTCGGGGAAAGGGAGGTGATTTGAACTTTTATATATTTTTATATTTTTAAAAACATTTAAACTTTTTTTAAGTCACCCTAGGTGACTATAACCAGCAATCATTAGATTGCCATTGTATTGTGTGATGGATATTTATCTATGACAGAACACACCATTAAGTGCATTCCAATGCAGTGCTGCCACTTGCAGACTTGTACTGGAATATTCCAGTGACAGGTATCAGAGCCTCAGTGACAGGTATCGGAGACAGACATTAGCCCTGGGCTTTGAAGTGACGATAGATTAAGCAAGTGTATTGGGGTGGCCATGCATGGTGGTACACTCTCCATTCACTTCTCTGGGACTTCTGAAAATAGCCGAGTGAGCACACTTCGCAACATGCGGTGCACTCTCCTTTGCTTCAGAGTGGTCGAGGGGGCTGTTCTGGAGATAAGTGCATGTCCCAGAGGTGGAACCACGCCTTATTTACTTTGACAGCTTGACATTCAGATGGCCTTTATGAAATGGCAACATATGTAATGTGCCAATATTAGGTTAAGGCAACTATGGTGTTTATGAAAGAGGGGAAATATCCATTTCCCTAAGACAGATTTTATGGAAAACCTTTTAAAATCACCTGGTTGCTGGAGTGCAGAGAGAAGAGTGGGTTCCACTCCATCTGTCCATCAAGTCAGTCCAGGTGTTGGCTTATCTAATAAGCCTATAGGCCACTTGTGATGATGTTCTCACACAGTGCTCTTGCAGTGAGCTGCTGAGGAGCTGGAGCCAAGGATGGAAGTGGTAGTAGGTCCAAATAGAGGATGTATCACAGTGGTCTCCCCCACGCTGTCATGATGACAGTGTTAGAGGGAGACTCAAATGGCTGAGCTGTAGTCACAAGGTAATGTACCACATGGAACCTGTGTGTCTATAGCTATGTATTTTCTGTGTGTTTATATGTGAATATGCTGTATGTGTGTATCTATAGGTGTGTAAGACCTGAGTGCATTGTATGTTTGTGTATATATGAGTGTAGTATATGTGTTGTGTATGACCTATGTGTATATATCAGTGTACTATATGTGTGTAAATATGTGAATGTGGGAATGTTTTTGTCCAGATGTGCCCCTTCACAGTAGTTATGCTCCGATGTGCCACCTTCACAGGAGTTATGCCCAGATGTGAACCCTTCACAGTAGTTATGCTCAGATGTGCCCCATTGCAAACATGTGCCCCCTTCACAGTAGTTATGTCCACATATGCCCCCTTCAAAGTAGTTATGCCCACATGTGCCCATTTCACAGTAGTTATGTCCACATGTGCCACCTTCACAGTAATTATACCCACATATACTGTACCAACTTCATAGTAGTCATGGACATATGTGCCCCCTTCCCTGTAGTTATGCTCAGATGTGCCCCTTTCACAGTAGTTATGCTCAGATGTGCCCCGTTGCCCACATGTGCCCCTTCACAGTAGTTATGCCCACATGTGCCACCTTCACAGTAATTATACCCACATGTGCACCCTTCACAGTAGTTATGCCGACATGTACCAACTTCATAGTAGTCATGGACTTATGTGCCCCCCTCCCTGTAGTTATGCTCAGATGTGCCCCTTTGTGCATGTGCCACCTTCACAGTAGTTATGCCCACATGTGCCCCCTTCACAGTACTTATGCCCACATTTGCCTCGTTCACAGTAGTTATGCCCATATGTACCAACTTAATAGTAGTCATGGCCATATGTGCCCCCTTTCCTGTAGTTATGCTCAGATGTGCCCCTTTGCCCACGTGCCACCTTCACAGTAGTTATGCCCACATGTGCCCCTTCACAGTAGTTATGCCCACATGTACCAACTTCATAGTAGTCATGGCCATATGTGCCCCCTTTCCTGTAGTTATGCTCAGATGTGCCCCTTTGCCCACATGTGGCCCCTTCACAGTAGTTATACCCACAGGTGCTCCACTCACAGTAGTTATGCCTACATGTGCACCCCTCTCATTAGTTATACCAAAATGTGCCCCTTCACAGTGGCCATGCCAAGATGTGCACACTTCAAAGTAGTTATGTCCACATGTGCCCCTTCACAGTATTTGAGTGCCTGCATTGTGCGCCTTTCAGTAGTGCTCCCCTTTCTTAATGAAGTTAAAAAAAAAAAAAGCAGTAAATACCTGCTTCCTCCGATGATCATCAGATCTCATCCAGCGCTCCCAGCAGCAGGCATGATGCAGTCACAAATCGTGCTTGTTGTGCTATGTAGGAGGAGCGCACAGGCTGATTCTCAGGCCGGCATACTCCTACACAGCCCAGTAGTTTGATGTGTGATTGCATTGCGCCTGCTTATGGTGAGCACCAGCAGCTCAGCTGAATTGTAAAGTGGGGAGTGGACAGCTCCATGCTTCACCATTACAAGCAACTGTCTCTATGTCCTAGTGACACAGAGACAGCTGAGAGCAGGGCATAACTCACCCGTTTCACCAATGGTTACTAGAAGTGTGCCAACGTCCACAGCAACAAGGCCCCAGCAGTTAGACTGTGTCCATTGCAGTAACTAGAGTAGATTATGCATTATTAGGAAGAGTACATGAGCTGTTATTAGCAGTATACAGTAAATATTCGCCAGATAGCCCTCATGAGTGCCAGCCACATCACCATATAGTGAATAGTACAGTTCCACCTATAATACATCCACAGTATATAGACGGCTTCCCCACCCACAGCATATACACAGCTCTTTTACTCACAGTATATACACAGCTACCCACTCACAGTATATACACAGCTCACTACTCACAGGATATACGCAGCTCCTTTTACTTACTATATACACAACTCCCCACTCACAACTCCCCACTCCCCACTGCACCTTTTCTTACACTATATGCACAGCTCTTTTACTTACACTATATACACAGCTCCCCACTCATAGTATATACCCAGCTCCATTTCTTACACTATATACACAGCTCATTTACTTACAATATATTCACACAGCTCCTTTACATAAACTGTATACACAGTTCCTTTACGCAGTATATATACAGCTCATTTACTTAAACAATCTACACAGCTCCCCACTCACAGTATATATGCAGCTCCTTTACTTACAGTATATACACAGCTCCCCTCTCATAGTATATACATATCTACTTGATGAGTATATCATACCTCCCAACCATCCCGGATCCAGCGGGACAGTCCCGGATTGCAGTGGCTGTCCTGCTGTCCCGGTACGGGGGAGCTATGTCCCGGTCTCTGGCAGCTTTGTCTCTTTACAAAGTTGGGAGGTATGGTATATACTATGTAACACAGACAGGTCCCATAAATATGCATGGGTGACTTATATGACGTTCTCTTCACTGCCAGTAATTCTCTCTGATCCATGGACTGGCACTAGTGGTTGCTGGGCTGGCAGATGCCAATTACACAAGGCCTTTCCCACTCCAGCACTGATGAGAGCACAGGAGCAGCAGCAGCTCTTGAATCTGCTTATCCTGTCTGATATGGGATTCTCTGATGCTTGGTCTGACTAAGGAGTAGGGCTAAGCACAGGGCCTGCTTCATGCTCTCATACTGAGCAACCAGCACGGGGCTGCTGGCTGGCTTCACTACATTTCAGCTGGGGGCGCACAAGGGAGCCACTGCCTGCAGGTTTAATGTGCGTCAGTTTGCTAATTTGGAGCTCCCAGCAGCCCCACACTGCTGCAAAGCAGTGAAGACATAAAGTGCCTGCTACAGGTTCAGGGCAATATGCTTGAAATTCGGGACCCAGGCCACGGGTCTACATGCCTATTCACACCCCTGGTTTGAATGCATTTACATACCTCCCAACTTTGTAAAGAGACAAAGAGGGACATATTGTGCGGAGGAGATCTTCTTCTCTTGTCTAGAGGGGGCGGAGCCAATGCTGACTGACGGCCGGCCACGCCCCCCGCCCAGACATGAGGCAGAAGGTACGGAGAGAGCTGCGGGGGGGGGGGGGGAAGGGTGGCAAGGGGGGGAATCGGAGGATGAAAGAAGGATGAAAGAAGCAGGCAGCCACTTCCAGCTGTCTACTTCTTCTTGCAACAGGCAACTTTGCAACAGGCAACTGTCTCTGCGTCCATAGCAGCTGCCAGAGACCGGGACATAGCTCCCCCATACCGGGACAGCGGGGACAGCCACTGCAATCCAGGACTGTCCCGCTGGATCCGGGATGGTTGGGAGGTATGCATTTATCTGTGTGTATGTGGTCCTATACTTGTCCATACGCACGGACAAGTATAGGCATTTTCAATGGGGCCGCCCAGTGTGTGTTCCGAGCGCTGGGAACACACGCCGGGCGGCCCCCGTATATTTGCGAGTCCGCAATAATGCGGACCCGCAAATATAAGTTCATGTGAATGGAGCCTAAATAGAACATGTCCTAGTCTTCTTTTGTCTTCTTTTGCAATCAAGAATAGACATTTTTACAATGGGGCCTTCAAAAAGTCACTGGGATCTTACTGGGGAATAAGTAGAGGCTTCAAACTGTCAGTCTGGATCATAGCCTTGAAGATGATAGACCTGTCTCCACTGAAAGCCTGATCTCCTTGTGACTTGTACATAGCTGAAGTAGATATACTGTTTAGTAAGTGCCCAGAAGCAAGGTCTTTTTGTGATTTGTGTTTATTTTTGGTGCTGTGGCTTCACCCACCCATCCAAGTGAGTCTCCTGGATGCTTAATGAATTGGACTTTTAAAACTGCTGAGCCAAGTAAAGTCTGTCACTGCTGGCCCTGTTCACACACACAGCTCGCTATCGATCTATCTCACTACTATCTATCTATACGGTAAATAGAACATTTGCTGCCATCGTATAATAATATAAATAAAACAATAAAAATTATAAATAAAAAGACCTCTTACTTTAACCCCTTAAGGCCGAAGCTACTTTTACACTTAATGCCGAAGCCACATTTTTTAAATCTGCCATGTGTCACTTTATCAATTCATAACTTTGGGATTCTTTCACCGATTCGACTGATTCCAAGATTGTTTTTTCGTGACACATTGTACTCCACGACAGTGGTAAATTTGAGTTAATATAAATCACCTTTATTTATAAAAAAATCCTAAATTTACAGAAAATTTGGAAAAATGTGTAATTTTCAAACTTTGAATTTCTCTGCTATTAAGGCAGATAGTGATCCCTCACAAAATAGTAATTACTTTACATGTCCCATATGTCTACTTTATGTTGCCATCATTTTGTAGATGTAATTTTATTTTTTGAGGATGTTAGAAGGCTTAGAATTTTAGAAGCAATTCTTTAATTTTTTTAGAAATTTTCCAAAACCATTTTTTAAGCACCATTTCAGTTCTGAAGTCACTTTGTGGGGCTTACATAATAGAAACCACCATAAATGACCCCATTTTAGAAACTACACCCCTCAAGGTTTTCAAAACTAATTTTACAAACTGTGTTAACCCTTTATGTATTCCACAAGAATTAAAGGAAAATGGAGATGACATTTCAAAATTTCACTTTTTTTGCAGATTTTCCATTTTAATCCGTTTTTTTCCTGTAACACATCAAGGGTTAATAGCAAAAAAACC
This sequence comes from Rhinella marina, assembly GCA_900303285.1. Classification (NCBI taxonomy): domain Eukaryota; kingdom Metazoa; phylum Chordata; class Amphibia; order Anura; family Bufonidae; genus Rhinella; species Rhinella marina. Next base: position 26,871 of record ONZH01018898.1, on the reverse strand, counting down.
TCGAAAACTATTACCCTGATTCTGCGATTTACAGAAACACCCCGCATGTGATTGTAAACTACTGTATGGTCGCATGGCCAAGCGCTGAAGGAAAGGTGCGCCAGATGGTTTTTGGAGGGCGAATTTTGCTGGACTGGTTTTGAGACACCATGTTCCATTTGAAGCCCCCCCGATGCACCCCTACAGTAGAAACAACCAAAAAGTGCCCATATTTTGGAAACTAAGGGATAAGGTGACAGTGTTATTGATACTATTTTGGGGTACATATGATTTTTGATCACTTTATATTACACTTTTTGTTAGGCAAGGTAAACAAAAATGTCTGTTCTGGCTCAGTTTTTATTTTTTACTGTGTTCACCTGAGGGGTTAACTAATGTGATATTTTTGTAGAGCAGGTTGTTACGGACGTGGCGATACCTAACATGTATAGTTTTTTTTATTTATTTAAGTTTTACACAATAATTTCATTTTTGAAACAAAAAAATCATGTTTTAGTGTCTCCATTGTGAGAGCTGTAGTTTTTTTATTTTTTGGGCAATTGTCTCAGGTAGGGGCTCATTTTTTGCGGGAAGAGGTGACTGTTAGATTGGTACTATTTTGAGGGGCATACGCCTTTTTGATCGCTTGCTATTACACTTTTTGTGATGTAAAGTGACAAAAATAGCTTTTTTGACCCTGTTTTTATTTTTATTTTTTTACGGTGTTCACCTGAGGGGACGGGACATGTGATATTTTTGTAGAGCAGGTTGTTACGAACGTGGCGATACCTAACATGCTTGGGGTATTTTTTATCTTTTTTTACTAATTTCAAATTTGAGTTTTGGGGGGAAAATGGGATTTTTTAACTTTTTTTACACTTTTTTTTTAGATTTTTTTACACTTTTTTTTTACACTTTCTTAGACTCAGACCAACTTGGTTCTTGAAGATCCAGTGGGTCTGATTGTTCTATTACACCATGGCAAGCCAGATGCTTCTGAAAGCGTCTGGTTGCCAGGGTAACCATCGGGACGCGGCCACAGCAGAGCAGCGTCCTGATGGGAGGGAGAGGGAGCTTCCTCCCTCTCTTCTGGCCACACCATCGGCGCTGCCAGCGCACCGCAGCGGCCGATGGGAGAGGGAGGGAGCTCCCTCCCTGTTAACCCCTTCCATACAGCGGTCCCTACGGACCGCGGCATGGAAGGGGTTAAACTGCTGACATCGGTGCCAGCACCGATGTCAGCAGTTTCAAGCAGAGTATCAGCTGTATGCTGATACTCTGCTTGAAAACCGCTCGCCATCCTGAAAAATCATTGCGGGCAGCACTCCCGCCGCAGCCGCCCGCCCGCGCCCGCCCAATTACCCCAATCGGCCATCAGAGAAAACAGTGGGGTAGGGGGGGGGATATATATATATGTAAAATATATTGTTAAATGTATTTATTTTTTTATTTTACAGTTTATTTCAGTTACGATCGCTGTGATTGGCTAGTCTGTCATCAGACATGGTGACAGTTTAATGCCATGACGGCTTATCCCGTCATGGGGCGGCAAGTGGCTCCTGCCCATGACGGGATAAGCCGTCATTGGGCGTTAAGGGGTTAAACAGTTTATCAAAAGTAAGTATTATTCTTATTGTAAGTATTATTTCAAAAAGCTATGTTGGGATTCGGGGGATACTATATCTCCTTATAGAGAGTGCCTAATCAGCATTTTAGGCCAGGTAGTGCTCCTCTGGAATTCTGGGATGAGAGTATACAAATCAGCTCTTTGCAAGCCACCAGATGTGAAGTAGTTATCCTAAAAGTCAATGTTCAACTTTTTAAACAGGCCTTAACAAATGTGTAGTTTGTATAGTTAGATATAGCCATTCCAATATTATTACTAATAGAATGTATTTAGATAAAATGTACAGTTTAGAAGATTTATTTGTATTTCCATTGTCCCACACACATCAGTCAGGTCGTTGCCCCTAGTTACGACCACCGCAGCCGTGTAGTAGTGGAGGCCGGCTTGCTCCTTTTCAATCCCGCTCTGAGGTAACTGCTGTATTGTGAACACACATTGCATGAGCATGCAGAGACACATCTTAGGGTACTTTCACATCTATGTTTTGGACGCTACCAGTCCAAAACGCAATGGTCACGATCCGTCCAAAACGCAGACTTTATAAACGGATCCTGCTCCATAGAGATGAAGTGATCTTGGAACAGGATCCGTTTCTCTGCGTTTTGGAAGCGCAGACAAAAATGCTACAACCCTAAGATGTGTCTCCGCATGCTCAAGCAATGTGCGTTTACAATACAGCAGTTACCTCACAGAGGGTTTGAACAGGAGCAAGCCGGCCACCACTACTACATGGCCGCAGTGGTCGTAGCTAGGGGCAACGGCCTGACTGATGTGTGTGGGACAATGCCTATACAAATAGGCAAATCTTCTAAACGGTACATTTTATATAAATACATTCTATTAGTAATTATATTGGTATGGCTATATCTAACTATACAAACTACATTTGTGAGATGGGAATACCCCTTTAATTATTATCCAATTCATGTCTCAAGGCCTGTTTAAAAGGTTAAACATTGAAGGACATTTATCAAAACTGGGGTACCCGTACACCAGTCTTGATCTCCCTGCATTAGCTTGAAATGCGCCCAATTTTTTAAGAGGCAGATGCTTATTAATAAATTAGGCACATCTCTGCTGTGTGCCGGATTTTGAAGTTTACAGCATCTACAGGCTGGTATAGACTTCGGCTATAACTTACGCCACTTTCTGGTTATAGTAAATCTAGTGGGCAATACTTAGCCACACCCCTCCTGCTAAGCCTCACTTCTTTTGTCGAATATATATATATATATATATATATATATATATGTATATATATATATATATATATATATATATATATGTATATATATATATATATATATATATATATATATATATATATATACAAACAACAATGCAATCAGTAGTCCAATAGTCATTATTGTGTCAGCTCATTCACAAGTCTACAATATATAGTATAGAAATAAGTCATGGAAATTTTCATTGCATTTATCAAGGTGCTCTTTCACAACAGGAGTTTGTGCCTTTAATTGTGAAGGAAATTTTATGGTAGACCCCAACAATTGTCTAGTTAAAAAATAAATAAATCACAGCCACCTGGGAACCCTCAGGAGAGAATATCTAAAGGCAATCTAGCACAATCCCACACAAGGCAATCTGTTATAAAATAACATGAATATGCATAATACAATACTAAACAAACAATAGTGCTTAAATATTACTATTTATATGGCTCAGAAAATAATTGCATTCACATTTTCAAGCAATAATTTCTCCCTTTAGTGAGCTGTGGGAATGGAGGAAAATAATTAATTCTCACACCTGGGTGCCCTTATCTGTGCACATCTGTATGTATCAACTAGTAATCTGTCATTATCATTATTTACAGCTTTACCCACTTAAAACTAATAGGGCAACTCATGAGTTTTTCTATTTCACATGGATTGTTAAGAAAAGCATAATGCAAATTAAATAGGCAGCTTGAGAAAAAAGTTATGATGTCAGAAAAGTCTACTCGCTTTAGAACTCTAATGAAAGTAGAGACTGCAACTTTCACATCCAGTTTAGTTGGAAATACAGGGATTTAAAAATGACTTTTATAAAAGAAAGATCGTTGTTCAATGCTATTCTACACTTATAGGTGAATAAATATATTTTATGGTATCAGCACCTCTCCCATTCAGCCGAGGTGTTTTTAAATTAGCAGGAAACTGCATATAGGTTAATGGCTACTTAGTCTTAAAGGGAACCTGTCATCTCCGAAACACCCCCTGAACTAGAGTAAGCAGTGTATAGTGTAAGTGATGCTGAATCCGAATATGTAAGTTTTATCTTCATACTCACTTCCATTCAGACGCTGTGCTCCCACAAACCGTCAGTAAAATGCATTGAGGGGACTCGTCTTTGAGTCCTCTCCATTATGTGTGTGAGCACTGGAGTCCACTGAGTGCATTTTACTGCAGGTTTGTGGGAGCACAGCGTCGGAATGCAAGTGGGTATGAAGATAAAAATTACATATTTGGATTCAGCATCACTTACGCTATACACCGCTTACTCTAGTTCAGGGGGTGTTTCAGAGATGACAGGTTCCCTTTAAGTTCTGAGACCACATGGATAGGTGAGTTCTATATGCCTGTTCACATGGTGCAGTACTGTGTGGTTGCTGCTTTGGCTTTGATGCTTTGCCTATGGGTGGTGGGGGAAAAATACAAGTTAAGAAGAAGAATGCTCACATGACCCTGAAAGGAAGTTTCAGGGGGATAGTTCACAAGCCGACAGCCTGGATGGGTCTATACAGTGTCTGACAAAAAAACAATCTTAGGGACAATGTACAGTCACAATCAAGCTTCTATTCTACTGCCAGGGACATTGAAGGGAACGGCTAGAATTAGAAAGAAGAATAATTGTGTAGAATAGGGAAAGGCAGGGAAAGCTGTCAGCCAGGGAATAAGAAGTGTGGAGCTGAGGCTGCAGTATGTTTTATCTGCAATTACTGCTTTATAACACAGCAGCAACTGCAGCAAGACCTCAAAAGCAGCTTTTTATTTTTATTTTTACAGAAATACAGTTTTTGGGGTGGTGGTGTGGTGTAATAAGCTCAAAACTGTACAACACGTGTTTTACCATCTAAAAGATAGATATAACATTTGAAATCTCAGTGAAAACACCTGAAATACTAGTCTAAACTCCATGTTGTCTCCACATAGTTCAAATTTTTTTTTACTTTAGGATGTCTTATAATACATAGGGTAGGGGAGGATAACATCTGTGAGTGATGACATGACATACCATGCAAAAATCTGTGGTGTTTAATCTCCACGCAGTTCAAATTTAATTTTTTGCTGTTGAAGTTTGGAAAATCAGCATATTTACATGTCTTACAATATGCAGGGTAGCAGATCGTTCAGTGTGTGGTAACATGAAAAATTAGGCCAAAATCTGTGTTGGTGCATCTCCCGGCACTTTAAGTGTTGGTGGGGAGGGGGAAATAATTGCATAGTAGTTTGTCAACTTGTGTTTCCAGTGGAGAATTGTTTTTAATAAGCAAAAGACATTGGACACAAATCTGTTAGTTGCGCTGATACTGCAGTATTTCCAAAGTCAACTGTTTGTAGCAGTGTCATCCTTGTGTTTTTGTAAAGAGAAGGACATTGTATTGTGATTCTCTGTCTTTAAAGGGGTTATCTCACCTCATTGTTTCTGCTCTCTCATGCTGCTCACAAGGCCCAGAGTTGCAGGAGGCATTTACTCTTGCCTTGATTGATGGCAGAGGCAAGTGGTGCTGGGATAGTACAGTCCCTCCCCTTGCCTCTGCAGTGCATGCTCCCAGGGCTGCTCAAGTTTCAGGAATGTGTTCTCTCCAAACTCCACAGTGTTATCTTTATATTTACATATATAGATAACGGTGTGATGGAATGTAGCTGGACAGCATAGAGCACAGCACTTGTATTACAAAAAAAAAGCAAGATGGTCATCCCTGAATGGTAGTTATCGATCTTATCGATCAGCAGATGATTGGTATGACTGACCCAGTCTGTGATATATCACTAGAAGACATGGACATTAGTCCTGGACATGTTCCCCCCTCAGGGTTGCTAACCGTCCGTAAATTTACGGACTGTCCGCAAAAACCAGGTGTTTTCTTCTGCCATCCGTTGCGTCTGGCAGAAAAAAACACTGTCCGTAAAGTCGGCGGCGCCATCTAGAGGAAAGTGGGGGGCGTCTGCCAAGTCCTGACTGCAGTATGAATAGAATACAGTGTAATGACAGAGAGCGTGCAGCTCCCAAAGGGCGCAGGACATTCCAGGGCAGCAGCAGTGAAATATTAAGGACCTGACGCTTCAAGCGTGCATACATCATATGATCACGCTGGGAGCATCAGGTGGACGTGCCCAGCAGCAAGTGCAGAGCAAAGCCTTTGCTCCCCCTCTCAGGACGTTCCCAAGGTGCCTGCTGTATAGCACTGCCTGCAGAAGCCTTGGTCTGCTGTACAGTGCAGGGGGGCACTGCTTTAGTTTCAGCTCCCGGCATCATACATACCTCACTCTTTTACCTTTTGCTTGGTGTGCTGCACTGCTGGTGGCCACACCAGACTCCCAGGAACAAAGGCTAGAATCTCCCCCTGCTTAGGAAACAAGACAGGGAACATATTCACCCCTTTTTCTCTCCTCCATGAGCTGAGAAAGCAGAAAAGTCCTAGCACCCCTCTCCCACCCCATCCAGCACCAGAGGGAGGCTTCAGCAACATCCAGACCTGACAGCATGAAGATTACAAATCATCACCAAGCAGGTAGTTGACAGGTGTAAATATGTATAGGTTTCCCATATGCCTCCCCAACGGCACCAGCTGAGGACATCCCACCTCCGGGGATAGGAAACACATAGAGACCAACACTTTAAATGTCCCCACCCCTCTATCTCCTCCAGTTGTTTCCTGTCCCAGGACGGATAGAGACCTTCGGTGGGGGGCTTATGGGCTCCCTATAACTTTTTGCTCAGCCTTTGGTGGGTATTCCCTAGTATTCTAGGAGGGCTGCAGCAGAGCGCAGGATCGGGGGAGGGAGTATGTCCTCCTACCTGCGCTTATGGTCTAAGTCCTGCGCGTGCAGGCAACCCCGGGCTTGGCCGACGCTGGTGGTGCCAGCAGGCAGGAAGATTCAGACCCCACATAGAGAAGGCCGAGGTCCAGGCCTTCCGGTAGAAGTGAGAAGCGCATTCCCGCGCGCACGCTGGAGAAAGAAAAGTTCCGGTCAGGTGACAAATCACGTGATGCGGTCACGTGACTCCCGACCAGGAAATGCGGAGGGCGCCAAATTTAAAAGAGGAAGCGCTCCCTGGCTTGGATACAGCGTCCAGGCGTTTTCTACAGGCAGCATGTCGCTCCCAATTGATCCTGATGTGGGGAAAAAAGTGTCTGAATCTCCTAGGACACTCAGCCCGGTAAGATAAGCTCCCAGTTTTCCTTTTTTCTACTTATAATATTGCCTAATTGTCAAAGTTTTTTTTGGTGGAACACTGGGTGATTCTTGTTCTCCTCCTTTTTAGCTTTGGTGGTGGTTCTCTATGCTTGGGAATGCCTTAGTTACGGTTCCCATTATATTTTTGGGCAAGTCTTCGGTGAAGTCTGGAGAACCACCCTCAAAGGGCAAGAAGTGTGCATTATGCAAGAGGACCTTATCGGTTTACCGTTTAGAAGAGGATCTAGATATTGAAGGTGAAATTTCTGGCAGTGCGGACTCTGATTCCTCAGAGGATGACTCTGGAAGACCGTTATGCTCGGTCGAAGACACTCAGTCTTTGCTAAAGACTATCTGTGCCTCTATGAAAATTGAAGAGGTTAAGGAATCTCAGTCAATTCAAGATCAGCTCTTTAGGGGGCTGGGAGAAAGAAAGAAAAAAAACCTTTCCGGTTCACGATACCAGATAGAATACCAGATAGCCCTCCTGCTGGAAAAAAAGAGTTCTAGTCCCAGTTCCCCAGGGCCAGGAGAGACGGGGGTTTTACTCCCCATTGTTCCTAGTACAAAAACCAAATGGATCCCACAGAGCCATCATAAATTTAAAAGCCTTAAACAAATTTGTAATATACAAAAAGTTCAAAATGGAGACGATAAAGTCCACTGTAAACCTGCTAACAAAGGATTGCTTTATGGCAACTATAGATCTGGCGGACGCGTATTATCATGTCCCCATTCACTTAGAATATCAAAAATATCTCAGATTAGCAGTCTATATTCAGGGGAAACTGTGTCATCTTTAATTTCAAGCACTCCCCTTCGGCCTTTCCTCAGCGCCGAGGATATTCACAAAGATTGTAGCGGAGATCTCGAGTTTTTTTCACCAACAAAGTATAACCTTCATTCCTTACCTAGACGACTTTCTGCTGGCAGCAGATTCGGAAGACTCTCTAAAAAATCAGATCGTCTATGTCAGTCAGATCCTGATATCTCTAGGCTGGATGATCAACTCAAAGAAATCAGATCTCCTTCCTTGCAAGACAAAAACATTTTTGGGTATACAACTCGACTCTCAAAAAATGTCTTCTTTTCTTCCTCCAGGGAAGATAGTGATTCTGAAAGAGAATGTAAAAGTATTCCTGCAAAAGACAGCAGTCTCATTCAGGAATATAATGAAATTATTGGGCCTTCTGACATCTACCATCCCTGCGGTAAGATGGGCTCAGGCTCATGTAAGGATACTACAAACATTCCTTCTGTCTACATGAGACAAAAGTCTCCTATGTCTCGACAAAAAAGTGAGAGTTCCTCGCCATGTAAAACATTCCCTCTACTGGTGGCTTTTCCAGAAAAATCTGATACAGGGGGTTCCTTGGCGTCAGCAAGATCCAGTGGTAATCACCACGGATGCGAGCAGTCAGCGATGGGGGGCCCATTGCAACCTAGGCATGATACAAGGCTCCTGGGACCCATCCATGGCGGTTTCCTCTTCAAACCGAAGGAAACTGACCGCAGTCCTGTTTGCCCTCAGGGATTTTCTGCCTCAGATCCAATCCCGGAATGTAACAATTCTATCAGACAATATGACGACAGTTGCATACATCAACAAGCAGGGAGGCACAGCAAAGTATTGGAATCCACGGCAGCCAAAATATTGACTCTTGCAGAAAAACACCTTCTATCCTTATCTGCGGTCCATCTAAAAGGAGATCAGAATCTCCTAGCAGACTACCTAAGCCGAAACGTTGTAAAGGAATGGGAATGGTCCCTGAACCAGAGTGTTTTCAATCAGATCTGTCAGAAATGGGGATATTCTCGGATAGACCTCTTTGCGACAAAAAGCAACAAAAAAGTGTCGGATTTCTGCTCTCTGTCCCATCGCGACAATCCACTCCTGATGGACGCATTCTCGGCCCCATGGCCAAGAGGACTTCTTTATGCCTTCCCTCCTTTTCCCCTAATCCCGAGATGCCTGTTAAAAATCTTAGAGGAAGACTGTCAGGTAATTCTAATAGCTCCACAGTGGCCGAAGAGGTCCTGGTTCCCTCTTCTTCTACGTCTGTCAAGGGGAGAAGGCTGGCGTCTACCACAAATACCGGATCTTCTGACGCAGGGACCAGTTTTACATCCTCATTCTCCACATCTCAACCTCTGGGCTTGGAGACTGAACGTTCAATCCTAAAGAGAAAAGGACTGTCGTATCCGGTAATCTCTACACTTCTCAAAAGCAGGAAGCCAGTAACATCAAAAATCTATAATCGTACTTGGAGAGCCTTTTTAGTTTTCTCTAGTGGCTCTTGGGATCCCTCTACCATGCCAGATATAAATATCATTCTGGATTTTCTCCAAAAAGGACTTGATATGGGTCTGACCGTAAGCACCTTGAAGGTACATATTGCGGCTTTGTCTGCCTTCCTCGATATAAGACTATCCGAAATAGATCTAGTTAGAAGATTTATTAAAGGTGCCAGCAGAATTAGACCCACTTTTCATTCCTCAGTCCCGCCATGGGATCTTAATCTAGTTCTAAATGGCCTGTTAGACCCCCCCTTTGAACCTATTAGTGAAATTTCTATAAGATGTCTCTCCTTAAAATCAGCCTTTCTAGTGGCCATCACAACAGCTAGGAGGATCGGAGAAATCCAAGCATTCTCCTGTAAACCCCCTTATTTAACTATTCTCCCAGATAGAATTATTTTAAAGCACTCCCCTGCTTTCCTCCCAAAAGTTTTTTCAAAATTCCATTGCCAGCAGGAGGTTCCCTCCCCTCCTTTGGTTCAGAAGAAGGGTCCGAAAGTCAAAGAAAGTTCCACAACTTAGATGTTAGGGGATGTATATTACAATATTTACAGGCTACTGAACATTTCAGAAAATCTGACCATTTGTTTGTCCAGTTTCAGGGACCAAACAGGGGAATTGCAGCAAGTAAAGTCACCATTGCCCGCTGGATAAAATTGACTATTTCAATGATTTATGCTGCCAAGGGTCTCGAGGTACCAGAAGGATTAAAAGCTCATTCTACTCGAGCAGTGTCTGCCTCTTGGGCTGAAGGAGCGTCCGCTTCTCTAGACCAGATCTGCAAGGCGGCTACATGGGCAAACTCTTCAACTTTCTTTAGACACTATAAGCTAGACGTCTTATTTAATAAAGACCTTTCCTTTGGCCGAAAAGTTCTATCGGCTGTGATCCCGCCCTAAAAAGGTTTTCTCTGTAAATCCTCAGCTGGTGCCGTTGGGGAGGCATATGGAAAAGATGAAGATTACTCTTACCGGTAATTGGATTTTCCATATAGCCTCCACAACGGCACCACAATTTTACCTCCCTTCTTATTGACAGTGTATTGAAGTACAAAAGAGAATTTTTTGTCTGGTGATATACTTATGTATTACTATTCTTGTTTGAAGTTTATATCAAGTTTTTTTTTTCTGCATCTAACACGTGTCCTAGGTTATTAACTGGAGGAGATAGAGGGGTGGGGACATTTAAAGTGTTGGTCTCTGTGTGTTTCCTGTCCCCGGAGGTGGGATGTCCTCCGCTGGTGCCGTTGTGGAGGCTTTATGGAAAATCCAATTACCGGTAAGAGTAATCTTCATCTTCAATGTGATTACTGTATATCACTTGCTAAAGTGGTGGCCTGTATGGCTATATATTGCTTATTGCTAAGCATTTATAAAGAGGTGCAGCAGCAGAGTGAAATGTTTTTATTCTTGAATTTCTGTATAGAAGCTATAAAGAAATGTATAATAATGTACTATTGTATGTGACTAGTATAGTTTAGTATCTACATTAGGACTGTAAAGTACACTATTACATAATATATATAGATATACACACAAATCAAACTGGTGTAAAGGACAACTAATTTTGTTTCCCATAGCAACCAATCAGATTCCACCGTTCATTTCGGACAGCTCCTTCGGAAAATGAAAGGTGGAATCTGGTTGCTATGGGCAACTAAACCAGTTCTTCTTTACACCAGTTTGATATACATTCCCTGTATACTATATCTCCACCTTTTACTTTGATTACTGCTTTGCACACTCTTGGCATTCTCTTGATGAGCTTCAAGAGGTAGTCACCTGAAATGGTATTCCAACAGTCTTGAAGGAGTTCCCAGAGATGCTTAGCACTTGTTGGCCCTTTTGCCTTCACTCTGCGGTCCAGCTCACCCCAAACCATCTCGATTGGGTTCAGGTCTGGTTACTGTGGAGGCCAGGTCATCTAGCGTAGCACCCCATCACTCTCCTTCTTGGTCAAATAGCCCTTACACAGCCTGGAGGTGTGTTTGGAGTCATTGTCCTGTTGATAAATAAATGATGGTCCAACTAAACGCAAACCGGATAGAATAGCATGCCGCTGCAAGATGCTGTGGTAGCCATGCTGGTTCAGTATGCCTTCAATTTTGAATAAATCCCCAACAGTGTCACCAGCAAAGCACCCCCACACCATCACACCTCCTCCTCCATGCTTCACGGTGGGAACCAGGCGTGTAGAGTCCATCCGTTCACCTTTTCTGCGTCGCACAAAGACACGGTGGTTGGAACCAAAGATCTCAAATTTGGACTCATCAGACCAAAGCACAGATTTCCACTGGTCTAATGTCCATTCCTTGTGTTCTTTAGCCCAAACAAGTCTCTTCTGCTTGTTGCCTGTCCTTAGCAGTGGTTTCCTAGCAGCTATTTTACCATGAAGGCCTGCTGCACACAGTCTCCTCTTAACAGTTGTTGTAGAGATGTGTCTGCTGCTAGAACTCTGTGTGGCATTTACCTGGTCTCTAATCTGAGCTGCTGTTAACCTGCGATTTCTGAGGCTGGTGAATCGGATGAACTTATCCTCTGCAGCAGAGATGACTCTTGGTCTTCCTTTGCTGGGGCGGTCCTCATGTGAGCCAGTTTCTTTGTAGCGCTTGATGGTTTTTGCGACTGCATTAGGGGACACTTTCAAAGTTTTCCCAATTTTTCGGACTGACTGACCTTCATTTCTTAAAGTAATGATGGCCACTCGTTTTTCTTTACTTACCTGCTTTTTTCTTGCCATAATACAAATTCTAACAGTCTATTCAGTAGGACTATCAGCTGTGCATCCACCTGACTTCTGCCCAACACAACTCATGGTCCCAACCCCATTTATAAGCAAGAAATCCCACTTATTAAACCTGACAGGGCACACCTGTGAAGTGAAAACCATTTCAGGTGACTACCTCTTGAAGCTCATCAAGAGAATGCCAAGAGTGTGCAAAGCAGTAATCAAAGCAAAAGGTGGCTACTTTGAAGAACCTAGAATATAAGACATATTTGTTTCACACTTTTTTGTTAACTATTTAATTCCACATGTGTTAATTCATAGTTTTGATGCCTTCAGTGTGAATCTACAATTTTCATAGTCATGAAAATACAGAAAACTCTTTGAATAAGAAGGTGTGTCCAAACCTTTGGTCTGTACTGTATATATATATATATATATATATATATATATATATATACACACACACCATATTTTTTGCCCCATAAGATGCACTTTTTCCCCCCAAAGTGAGGGAAAAATGTCACTGTATCTTATGGGGTAAATACTAATAAGCACTTCTATTACGAAAGCGCTCATTAGTAACATGGGACCATTTCCTGGTCCTCTGCCATAGGCAGGAAGCAAAGAGAGAGCTCGATCCTGGGAGCCCGCGGCGTCCGGAGCAGGAGAGGTAAGTGGATTTTTTTATTTTATGTGATCTGAGGCTGGGGGCTGATATGAGGTATGTGGGTGATCTGAGGTATGGGGGTCTCATCTGAGGTCTTATTTATATTGGAGCTGTTATCTGAGGTCTGATTAGGGTCATTCACATTGGGTCTGAGCTGAGGTCTGATCTGGGGTCTTATTAAAATTGGGGGTCTGATTTAAGGTCTAATGAAAAATATACAGTGGAGGAAATAAGTATTTGATCCCCCAATGACTTTAAAAGTTTTAATACTACAAAATAAATGAAACGTCTCATAATTTCATGCCAGCTTTATTTTAACAGTGCCACATGGAATATCAAAAGAAAAACGGAGAAAATTACATGAAATGAGAAATAAAAAATAATTTTCATTTCTTTGAGGGAAATAAGTATTTGATCCCCTAGGGAAACATCATTTAATACTTGGTGGCAAAACCCTTGTTGGCAAGCACAGCAGTCAGACGTTTCTTATAGTTTTTTATAAGGTTTGCACACACTTTAGGAGTAATTGTCGCCCACTCCTCTCTGCAAATCATCTCCATATCCTTAAGGTTTTTAGGCATGCATTTGGAAACGCGAAGCTTCAGCTCTCTCCATAGATTTTCAATGGGATTGAGGTCAGGAGACTGGCTAGGCCATTCCATGACCTTGATATGCTTCTTATGGAGCCATTCCTTTGTTTCCTTGGCTGTATGTTTTGGGTCGTTGTCGTGCTGAAAGACCCATCCACAACCCATTTTCAGTGCCCTGGCGAGGGCAAGGAGGTTGTCACCCAGGATTTTGCGATACATGGCCCCGTTCATCTTCCCGTCAATGTGGTGAAGTTGGCCTGTGCCCTTAGAAGAAAAACACCCCCAAAACATAATACTTCCACCACCATGCTTGACGGTGGGGATGGTATTCTTAGGGTCATATTCTGTATTTTTCTTCCTCCAAACACGTTGAGTTGAGTTGAGGCCAAAGAGCTCAATTTTGGTCTCATCTGACCACAGCACCTTCTCCCAGTCTCTCTCGGAGTCATAAATATGTTCATTGGCAAACTTGAGGCGGGCCTGGACGTGAGCCTTCTTGAGCAGAGGAACCTTGCGTGCACTGCAGGATTTTAAACCATTACGTCTCAGTGTATTACCAATGTTTTTTTTGAGACTGTGGTCCCAGCTGCCTTGAGATCATTAATCAGCTCCTCCTGAATCCTTGGCTGATTTTTAGCCTTTCTCATGATCAATGAGACTCCACGAGTTGATATCCTGCATGGAGCTCCAGGCCTGGGTCGATTGACAGTAATGTTGTACTTCTTCCACTTCCGAATAATTGCACCAACAGTTGTCACCTTCTCATCCAGTTTCTTACTTATGGCTTTGTAGCCCATTCCAGCCTTCTGTAGGTCAACAATTTTGTCCCTGACATCTTTAGACAGCTCTTTAGTCTTGCCCATGGTGGAGATGTTGGAGTGTCACTGAGACTGTTGGCAGGTGGCCTTTTATACAGGTAACAATTTGGGACAGGTGTCTCTCATCCAGGTAACGACTTCACTGTGATTAGGGTGTGTCAGTGGTCTGTGGGAGCCAACATTAGTCATGGTTTTCCTAGGGGATCAAATACTTATTTCCCTCAAAGAAATGCAAATTATTTTTTTATTTCTCATTTCATGTAATTTTCTCCGTTTTTCTTTTGATATTCTGTGTGGCACTGTTAAAATAAAGCTGGCATAAAATTATGAGATGTTTCATTTATTTTTTAGTATTAAAACTTTTAAAGTCAGTGGGGGATCAAATACTTATTTCCTCCATTGTATGTTCTTATTGTCTTCCTAGGTGTGTCTTATAGACAGATGTGTCTTATAGGGCAAAATTTTTATTTTTTTTGCCCTATAAGGCACACTTTTTTCCCCCTCCACAATGGAAGCACTCATTAGTATAGGATGGCAACATGACTATGGGGGGATTATCTGTATGGCAGTGTTATTTCTGCAGTGTAGTATCTGACTGCATTGAGGAGCACAGCGAGCAGGGTATTGGTGGTACAGTAGCAGCAGGATGATAATGTTGGGGTCCTGGGAAGAGTAGAATAATTGAAAAGTGAGAAATCTAAGATGTCTGTGTGCCAAGAAACGAGACATCGAGGCAATCTGGTTTGAATGGAGAAGATGAGAAAAGAGAACGTTCACATCAGAGGGGATATCACTGGATGTAAGAGGTATTGGGTGCTGTATTTGTTTTGCAGAGCTGTATGTAATGTTTTCCAAGTAAGTCTTTAACAGCAGGGCTGGATGGGGTCAGGCTGAAAATTTGGCAAGAGTGGGGGGGGGGGGCACCATTTAATTTTTCGCCTCAGGCAGCAGAAAGGCTAGGTGCACCCCTGGTAAAGTCTGTTCCCAAACCTAGAATTCTGCACTGCGCATGCGTGCGCAGTGCAGGGAGATGAGTGTCGATGCTATGTAGGGCTAGGAGAGAAGAAGAGGACCTGTCACTGAGGTTAGGAGGAGGAGGAGTCCCACTGGCCACCAATGAAAATGCGGCAATCTTTCACAGTTTCTTACCTGCTGATTTCCCGCTCCGCGCAGTCAGAGATCACATGGAGACTGCGGGCGGGCCCAGTGGGAATCGGGACTGTACAGCTCTAACTTACTTCAACAGTGGGTGGCGAAGGCGGTGATGCACTGCAGGAAATGTGAGCCTGGTGAGTAAGCCCTGCCGAGTATCCACCCTGGCTGTCATATCTCCCCAGTGTCTTATAGCCCCATGCGCTGTCCAGCCTGAGCTTCATAAACATATCTATGGCCATATGTGATGTGTGACAGGACTGGAGGCCCTCTAGGGAATAATTTAAACTATTGGGGGGCACTATGGGGTGGGGTTTAAATTACTGGGGGCACTGTGGGGGATATTGAAACTACTGGGGGCACTATGGGGGTATTTAAACTATTAGGGGACAGTATAGGGGGCCTTTTAAACTACTGGGGGCATTATAGGGGACCATTTACACTTATAGGGGCACTAAAGAGGACAATTTAAACTACTGGGGAACCATAGGGGACTATTGAAACTGCTGGAGGTGCTAAAGGGGGCTGCTTAAGCTGTGCTGGCCACTACAGGGGAGCATTTAAAGGGGTTATCCGACCCCTAATATTGATGACCCATCCTCAGGATAGATCATCAATATGTGATTGACGGAGGTCCAACACCCAGGACCTCCGCCGATCAACTTTGAGATAAGTAGGCGGCGTGTCGTCTCCAATGGAGCGGCAGTGTAGTGTAATTGCTCACTTGAATGGAGCCGGTGTCTGTTTTACAAACAGCTGATCAGCGGGGGTGTCGGACCTCCGCTGATCAGATATTGATAACCTATAGGTCATAAATATTAGGGACTAGACCTTTGAGCTGCTCGGGGCACTATAGGGGAGCATTTAAGTTACTGGGTGCATTATAATTACTGGGGGCGCTATATGGAACCATGATAACTACTGGGAACACTATAGAGGGGCCTTATTACTTTTGGAAGCACTATGGGTGTTTTTATTGTTTTACTGCTAACAGGGGTACTTTCGCAGCGCAATATCACTATTGGGACTCTATTACTAATGAGGGCACTCTGGGAGAGAAACAAAGCACTCATACTAGAGCAGCGGAGATGTAACTGCTGATGTAAGGACATTCTTTTTAAGCATTTTGAGGACATGGAATGGGGGGGCGTGATCTCTAAAAAGAGGTGGGGCGTATGTCCGTAAAAATTTTAGGCTGTCCGTGATTTTTGGCTAAGTTGTCCAGAAAAATTTCAAAGGAAGGTTGGCAACCCTGTCCCCCCTGCATGCTTTAACCTGCTTTTTCCTGTATTCAACAGCTCTGAGGCTTCTATTATTGCCTGAAGCTGTTCAACACAGCATCTACTAGTTGGACACCAAAGGTCCTGCTTTGTGTGTAGTGAGCAGATGCGGTCACCACTGCTGAATTGCAGTGGTGGCCATAACCCCTGACAATGAGCAGTCTATAAAGGAATAGGAAATGAAACACAGCATGGAGAAGAGACAATATAGAAAACAGAGCTACATTGGTAGGTTTTTTTATTACAGTGTTAGCTTTAACATATATAGCAATGTACAAGGTAAGGCAACCCCTTCAAGTTCTAGAAACTAGATTTACAAACCATTCAATACTTTGCGTGACTGTGTACATTTAGGCCCAAATATCTCAGGAATATAGAAAGGTTCCAAACAAAAGACCCAGAGCCAGAATTTGGGTAGTAGCAGCATAAGCTATCTGTCCAGAAGTAGTAGTAGTATGCTGCAGTTGTCACTGGCTTCAGAAAGGAGCAACATTATCGGTGAGGAGAAAGAGGATGAGATTGTGGATTGGATGGCTTAGTCCTCCTCTCAGTAACAGCAGGATGAAGTGGAGGTGACTTTGGAGTTTGACACCATGCCGTGGAGCCAGGAGTCACAGTGTTCTTCCTGCTCCTCCTCCTTGCAGCCCCTAAGAAGGCTTTCAGTGGAGTGTTCTCAGTCTTCACTGACCTTTGCTAGTGGGGTGCCTTCCTTTTTCCTATGAAGTGGCCATGGTGGTCACCTGGAGCAGCTCTTACAAGTAAGGACAGTACATGTCTTTCACAGACCACTGGGTCAATGTTTTTTTTTGCAGTGGCTAGACAGCAGCCCGACAATGAGGCCTGGTCCTTTTCAACACCCCACGATTGTGTCAGTCCGGCTCCCACACCAAGCATCCTTTTTCGTGGACACTGGGTCATAAACAGCAGCAGGGCAGAGCATCACTCCCATCCTCACTCCTTCCTATCACAAAATAGACAGAAAACTCCGGCTTGTGGATGCAAACAGGTGAGGTTTTATTATCGAAGTATTACGGCTTTACACGTGACATTTCTGCCAATGGCCTTCTTCGGACGACAGCAAAATACAAAGTCATGATTACATATCTATATCTGAAAATATGTCCAAGTGGATATTATCTTCATTTGTAAACACATATACAAATATATATATCAAAAGAAGTAGTATGCGTGCAAATCGTCATTATATAAGGTAGGTAATAGATATGGTTCAAGACGTTGAGACCTGGTACAACATCTATAACATGATCTCAAATAGGGTATATCAATATGGCAACATCAGACGTCAATTGAATACACTAAGCAGTGCAACAATACATTATGTTATACAAATCACCTCTGCCATGGATATATGAAATAATGAATGTGTAAATGGATAAATAAATTGTTATAAAAGTCCAAACATGATTATGTAAAGTTCATTGATAAACAGAGAAACAAGATTCTTAATATCTATCTTACTTTTGTGTACAAAGGTTAGAAAATGGCGGGCATGATCAGGGAAATAGTTATATCCATTATGGAAAATCACCATCTGACCCCAAGACCAAACATATCAAGTAAAAGAAGCTGTAATGATCCAAATTCTCTCCTAGGGAATTTGTAATATCATTAAGGAATCGATAGGATATTGTAAGAAGTTGCAGCCTAATGGCGTCCAGTACTTACTTACCTAATGCCGCGTAGGATGGAAGGAAGATAGAGGCTAAGCGCCGGGGAGAATGCAGTGCCTGCTGTAGAGAATGTGCTTGGTGTAGCTAATGTGGCCATGTTACAAATAAGTCCGCGTGGCCGCGATTTCCGGGGGTGGCGAAGTTCGGTCGGCGGTGGAACGCAGAATCACATGAACACCGCACAACGCATGTGCGGACCAGGGCATAATGAAAAAGAAAGATAGGATAAGGGGAAAAAGGGGAAAAAATGGGGAAAAAATATAAAGGGGAAAATATAAGAGTCAAAGGAGCATAGTAAGAAAAAATAAAATAAGGAAGAAAATGAAAAAAATAAAATAGAAAAAAATAGAAATAAAAAATAGAGGAAAAAAGAAGAAAATAATGAGGTAAGGGGATAAAAAGAGAACAGGGGGAAAAGGGAATAATTCAAGGATACAGTGCGGCATTAGTGGGGTCCGGATCCGTCAGTAAGCCTATGGAAAGAGAATTGGACACACTACATTCTGCATGGACCTCCTGGAATTAGTATTATATCAGAATTTTTTCATGTTCCAAGACCAGTTCTGTCTTCAAAAACAAGGTACCACCATGGGCTCAAATGTATGCAAATAGCTATATGGCAGATTTTGAGGAAACATTTCTTTACCCCGACACACGGTTTAACAAACATGTCATCATATGGAAACGCTATCGATTACATATTTTGCATCTGGGAAGGAACACAGGATACGTTAATGAATTTCCATGACTATATTAATTCAATTTATCCAGAGTTAAAATTCACAACCTGAAGGTGTAAAGTATAAACCTGAAGATGTCGACCCCTTACAGAGTAATGGGGGGGGGAGTTGCAGAGAGCGATGAGGAGAAAGCAAAGCTACTAAATATTTTTTTTCTCTACTGTATTATCTGAGGAAAATAAGCTGTCAGATAAAATGCAGAATATAAAAGTAAATTCCCCATTAAAAGTGCCCTGACCCAGGAAGAAGTACAGCGGTGTCTTAAAAAGATTAAAATAGACAAATAGCCAGGACCAGATGGCATACACCCCCGTATCCTAAGAGAATTAAGTAATGTCATAGCCAGACCCTTATTTCTGATATTCAAGGACTCTATACTGACAGGGAGTGTTCCACAGGATTGGCACATAGCAAATGTGGTGCTAATATTCAAAAAAGGTCCAAAAACAGAGCCCGGAAACTATAGGCCGGTAAGTTTAACATCTGTTTTGGATAAACTGTTTGAAGGTTTTCTAAGAGATGCTATCTTGGAGTACCTCAATGAAAATAAGCAAATAACTTCATATCAGCATGGCTTCATGAGGGATCGGTCATGTCAAACTAATTTAATCAGTTTCTATGAGGAGGTAAGTTCTAGACTTGACTGCGGCGAATCAATGGATGTCGTATATCTGGACTTCTCCAAAGCATTTGACACTGTACCACATAAATGGTTAGTATATAAAATGAGAATGCTTGGCCTGGGAGAAAATGTCTGTATGTGGGTAAGAAACTGACTCAGTGATGGAAAACAGAGGGTGGTTATTAATGGCACATACTCAGATTGGGGGACATACTAAAAAGAATGAAGAAAAAGAATGAAGAAAAAGAATGAACAGTCTAACATATTTGTACAAATATACAGAGAGGTAAAATGGGTTTCATATGTTTCCTACACATGAAATGAACACATATTCCACATAAACTGACAGGCAGTGCATTCCCTGTGCTTCCTAGATGTGGAATGAACAGGTTAGATGTGTGGATAATAGTGGAATGAACACAAATTCCACAAAAACAGGCATGTCATAACTTCCCTGTGCTTCTTAGACATGGAATGAACAGTTTAGATGTGTAGATACTAATGGAATAAACACATATTCCACATAAACTAACATGTTGTAAATTCCCTGTGGATGTAATATTCCACATAAACTGACATGTAGTGAATTACCTGTGCTTCCTAGACATGGAATGAACAGGTTAGATGTGTAGATAATAGTGAAATCAACACATATTCCACATAAACAGGCATGTAGTGAATTCCCTGTGCTTTCTAGACATGGAATGAACAGGTTAGATGTGTAGATAATAGTTGAATGAACACATATTCCACAAAAACAGACATGAAGTGCATCCCCTGTGCTTCCTAGACGTGGAATTAACAGGCTAGATTTGTAAATAATAGTGGAATGAACACATATTCCACATAAATAGACATGTCATGATTTCCCTATGCTTCCTAGAAATGGAATGAACAAGTTAGAATTGTACAAAATAGTCGAATGAACACATATTCCACATAAACACGCATGCAGTAAATTCCCTGTGCTTCCTTGACATGGAATGAACAGGTTAGATGTGTAGATAATAGTGGAATAAACACATATAAAACATAAACTGACATGCAGTGAATTCCCTGTGCTTCCTAGACATGGAATGAACAGGTTGGATGTGTAGATAATAGATGAATGAACAAATATTCCACAGTAACGGACATGCAGTAAATTCCCTGTGCTTCCTAGACATGGAATGAACGGGTTAGACTTGTAAATAATAGTTGAATTGACACATATTCCACATTAACTGACATGCAGTGAATTCCTTGTGCTTCCTAGACATGGAATGAACAGGCTAGATGTGTAGATAATAGTGGAATGAACACATATTCCAAATAAATAGACATGTCATAATTTCCCTATGCTTCCTAGACATGGAATGAACATGTAAGATGTGTGGATAATAGTTGAATGGACAGATATTCCACATAAACTGACGAATAGATGAATTAACAAATATTCCACAGTAAGAGACATGCAGTAAATTCCCTGTGCTTCCTAGACGTGGAATGAACGGGTTAGACTTGTAAATAATAGTTGAGTTGACACATATTCCACATTAACTGACATGTAGTGAATTCCCTGTGCTTCCTAGACATGGAATGAACAGGTTAGATTTGTAGATAATAGTGGAATGAACACATAATTTTCCACAAAAACAGACATGCAGTGCATTCCCTGTACTTCCTAGACATGGAATGAACAGGTTAGATGTGTAGATAATAGTGGAATGAACACATATTCCACATAAATAGGCATGCAGTGAATTCCCTATGCTTCCTAGAAATGGAATGAACAAGTTAGAATTGTACAAAATAGTCGAATGAACACATATTCCACATAAACAGGCATGCAGTAAATTCCCTGTGCTTCCTTGACATGGAATGAACAGGTTAGATGTGTAGATAATAGTGGAATAAACACATATAAAACATAAACTGACATGCAGTGTATTCCCTGTGTTTCCTAGATGTGGAATGAACAGGTTAGATCTATAGATAATAGTGAAATTAACACATATTCCACTTTGACTGACATGTAGTGAATTATCTGTGCTTCCTAGCAGTGGAATGAACATGTAAGATGTGTAGATAATAATGGAATGAACACATAATTCACATAAACATGCATTTCGTAAAATTCCCTGACAGGGGCACTTTATGTAGTATGGGCAACTTTTTTTTAAGGTAAATTTTTATTGAACATTTTCTTACAGTTTGTTACATATACATATACAAATGCATTGAATGCTATAGAGAAATATTGTACATTTTAACTTAAAACAACAAACATCAAAACCAGGAAATCGTAGTTGCCTCGACTATCATGCAATCATTAAACATGCCTCTTACAAATACTAAGGAGTGTTGCCAAAAGTGATAACCCCCCCTCCCCCCCGACTGTCACATCCACTCTATGAGCGGAGGTCATAAAGCATACCTTTTATCATGGTTATAACTAGATGTGGAAGGAATGGACCTGCTACCAAAACATTCGAGAGACCATCCTGTTATGTTATAGCGTAACTCTCGGGACCTCTGGGGTTAGTGCTGGAAATTCAGATAACCATGGGATTAACAGATCATAAAATGTTTGAAGTTGACCACATCTACATGCGAACAGTCTATCTTGTTGACAACATCTACATGCGAACAGTCTGTCTTGTATGTATAGTGTTCTGCTAAAAACTCATTTAGGGATTGCAAGGTGGGGGGCAAAGGAGACCACGACTTTCCTGCTATCAACAGTTTGGCGACAATAAGATGTGGCATAGCATTTGAGGAGTTTGCAGGGAAAATTCATCTATACCTACAGCTCTCAGAGTGCATCCCCACCTCTAGATCTTGTTGCCAATTTTCAAAATGGGGAAGTGTAACCACTTCATCAGAACATTGCAATTTGTTTTAGAGGTGCCTAGTGGATTTAAATTCTGGGGACGGTAATCCCATCAAGAAGCTATAAATTGACAATAGTACCCATGTTATAGACCCAGGGTGTTAGGCTAAATAGTACTTGATCCTTGAATATGAATATGTGTTCATTCCACTATTATCTACACATCTTACATGTTCATTCCACATCTAGGAAGCACAGGGAATGCACTACATGTCAGTTTGTTTTATATGTGTTCATTCCACTATTATCTACACATCTAACAAGTTCATTCCATGTCTAGGAAGCACAGGGAATTCACTACATGCCTGTTTACGTGGAAATTGTGTTCATTTCACTATTATCTACACATCTTACATGTTCATTTCACGTCTAGGAAGCACAGGGAATTTACTACATGTCTGTTTACGTGGAAATGACGTTCATTCCACTATTATTTACACATCTAACCTGTTCATTCCATGTCAAGGAAGCCCAGGGAATTAACTACTTGCCTGTTTATGTGGAATATGTGTTCATTCCACTATTATCTACACATCTTACATGTTCATTCCACATCTAGGAAGCACAGAGAATTTACTACATTTCAGTTTACGTTTTCTATGTGTTCATTCCACTATTATCTACACATCTAACCAGTTCATTCCATGTCTAGGAAGCACAGGGAATTCACTACATGCCTGTTTACGTAGAAATTGTGTTCATTTCACTATTATCTACACATTTTACATGTTCATTCCATGTCTAGGAAGCACACGTAATTTACTACATGTCAGTTTATGTTTTATATGTGTTCATTCCACTATTATCTACACATCTAACCTGTTCATTCCATGTCTAGGAAGTACAGGGAATTCACTACATGCCTGTTTACATGGAAATTGTGTTCATTCCACTATTATCTACACATCTTACATGTTCATTCCACGTCTAGGAAGCACAGGGAATTTACTACATTTCAGTTTATGTTTTCTATGTGTTCATTCCACTATTATCTACACATCTAACCAGTTCATTCCATGTCTAGGAAGCACAGGGAATTCACTACATGCCTGTTTATGTGGAAATTGTGTTCATTCCACTATTATCTACACATCTAACTTGTTCATTCCACGTCTAGGAAGCACAGGGATTTCACTGTGTGTCTGTTTATGTGGAATATGTGTTCATTCCACTATTATCTACACATCTTACATGTTCATTCCACGTCTAGGAAGCACAGGGATTTCACTGTGTGTCAGTTTATGTGGAATATGTGTTCATTCCACTATTATCTACACATCTAACCTGTTAATTCCATTTCTAGGAAGCACAGGGAATTTACTACATGTCAGTTTATGTTTTGTATGTGTTCATTCCACTATTATCTACACAACTTACATGTTCATTCCACGTCTAGGATGCACAGGGAACTTACCACATGTCAGTTTATGTTTTATATATGTTCATTCCACTATTATCTACACATCTTACATGTTCATTCCACATCTAGAAAGCACAGGGAATTCACTACATGTCAGTTTATGTTTTATATGTGTTCATTCCACTATTATCTACACATCTAACCTGTTCATTCCATGTCTAGGAAGCACAGGGAATTCACTACATGCCTGTTTATGTGGAAATTGTGTTCATTTCACTATCATCTACAAATCTAACTTGTTCATTCAATGTCTAGGAAGCACAGGGATTTCACTGTGTGTCTGTTTATGTGGAATATGTGTTCATTCCACTATTATCTACACATCTTACATGTTCATTCCACGTCTATGAAGCACAGGGATTTCACTATGTGTCTGTTTATGTGGAATATGTGTTCATTCGTGTTCATTCCACTATTATCTACAGATCTAACCTGTTAATTCCACGTCTAGGAAGCACAGGGAAGATGTGCTATCATCTACACATCTAAACTTGTTCATTCAACGTCTAGGAAGCACAGAGATTTCACTGTGTGTCTGTTTATGTGGAATATGTGTTCATTCCTCTATTATCTACACATCTTACATGTTCATTCCACATCTAGGAAGCACAGGGAATTCACTACATGTCAGTTTATGTTTTATATGTGTTCATTCCACTATTATCTACACATCTAACCAGTTCATTCCATGTCTAGGAAGCACAGGGAATTCACTACATGCCTGTTTATGTGGAAATTGTGTTCATTTCACTATTATCTACACATCAAACCTGTTCATTTCATGTTAAGGAAGCACAGGGTTTTCATTGTGTGTCTGTTTATGAGGAATATGTGTTCATTTCACTATTATCTACACATCTAACTTGTTCATTCCACGTCTAGGAAGCACAGGGATTTCACTGTGTGTCTGTTTATGTGGAATATGTGTTCATTCCACTATTATCTACACATCTTACATGTTCATTCCACGTCTATGAAGCACAGGGATTTCACTATGTGTCTGTTTATGTGGAATATGTGTTCATTCGTGTTCATTCCACTATTATCTACAGATCTAACCTGTTAATTCCACGTCTAGGAAGCACAGGGAAGATGTGCTATCATCTACACATCTAACTTGTTCATTCAACGTCTAGGAAGCACAGAGATTTCACTGTGTGTCTGTTTATGTGGAATATGTGTTCATTCCTCTATTATCTACACATCTTACATGTTCATTCCACATCTAGGAAGCACAGGGTATTCACTACATGTCAGTTTATGTTTTATATGTGTTCATTCCACTATTATCTACACATCTAACCTGTTCATTCCATGTCTAGGAAGCACAGGGAATTCACTACATGCCTGTTTATGTGTAAATTGTTTTCATTTCACTATCATCTACATATCTAACCTGTTCATTCCACATCTAGGAAACACAGGGAATTAACTACATGCCTGTTTACGTGGAATATGTGTTCATTCCTCTATTATCTACACGTCTTACATGTTCATTCCACATCTAGGAAGCACAGGGAATTTACTACATGTCAGTTTATGTTTTATATGTGTTCATTCCACTATTATCTTCACATCTAACCTGTTCATTCCATATCTAGGAAGCACAGGGAATTCACTACATGCCTGTTTATGTGGAAATTGTGTTCATTTCACTATTATCTACACATCAAACCTGTTCATTTCATGTTAAGGAAGCACAGGGTTTTCATTGTGTGTCTGTTTATGAGGAATATGTGTTCATTTCACTATTATCTACACATCTAACTTGTTCATTCCACGTCTAGGAAGCACAGGGATTTCACTGTGTGTCTTTTTATATGGAATATGTGTTCATTCCACTATTATCTACACATCTAACCTGTTAATTCCACGTCTAGGAAGCACAGGGAACATGTCAGTTTACTACATGTCAGTTTATGTTTTGTATGTGTTCATTCCACTATTATCTACACAACGTACATGTTCATTCCACGTCTAGGATGCACAGGGAACTTACCACATGTCAGTTTATGTTTTATGTATGTTCATTCCACTATTATCTACACATCTTACATGTTCATTCCACATCTAGGAAGCACAGGGAATTCACTACATGTCAGTTTATGTTTTATATGTGTTCATTCCACTAATATCTACACATCTAACCTGTTCATTCCATGTCTAGGAAGCACAGGGAATTCACTACATGCCTGTTTACGTAGAAATTGTGTTCATCTCACTATTATCTACATATTTACATGTTCATTCCACATCTAGGAAGCACAGGGAATTTACTACATGTCAGTTTATGTTTTATATGTGTTCATTCCATTATTATCTACACATCTAACCTGTTCAATACACATCTAGGAAGCACAGGGAATTTACTACATGTCATTTTATGTTTTATATGTGTTCATTCCTTTATTATCTACACATCTTACATGTTCATTCCATGTCTAGGAAGCACAGGGAATTTACTGAGTGTCTGTTTATGTGGATTATGTGTTCATTCCACTATTATCTACACATCTAACCTGTTCATTCCATGTCTAGGAAGCACAGGGAATTCACTACATGCCTGTTTATGTGGAATATGTGTTCATTCCACTATTATCTACACATCTAACCTGTTCATTCCATGTCTAGGAAGCACAGGGAATTCACTACATGCCTGTTTATGTGGAAATTGTGTTCATTCCACTATTATCTACACATCTTACATGTTCATTCCACATCTAGGAAGCACAGGGAATTTACTACATGTCAGTTTATGTTTTGAATATGTGTTCATTCCACTATTATCTACACATCTAACATGTTCATTCCATGTCTAGGAAGCACAGGGAATTCACTACATGCCTGTTTATGTGGAAATATGTGTTCATTCCACTATTATCTACACATCTAACCTGTTCATTCCATGTCTAGGAAGCACAGGGAATTCACTACATGCCTGTTTATGTGGAATATGTGTTCATTCCACTATTATCTACACATCTAA